>RJWT010017424.1:0-19366 GCA_004365215.1 Cuniculus paca | reverse complement strand
CCATCTACATATTTGTCCTTCTCTTTTTCCCTGTGGTAGCAGAGACTGAATCCAAAGCTGTCACACTGACCTACTTCTGCAGTACTTTTGCATTTTTCATTTTGAGACAGAGTCACCCTAAGTTGTTAAATTGCCCAGGTTGAGCTCCAGCTTGCAATCATCCTGCAAAATTTCCCAGAGTACTAGGATTATAAGAGTGGGTGATCAAGGCTGGGGATTTAGCTCAGATGCCTAAGCACCTGCCTGGCGAGTGTGAGGTCATGAGTTCAATCCCCGGTACAAAAGAGTGTGTGAACATACCCAGCTTGTTTATATTCTTGAGTGAAGATTCTGTTTGGGTATTTTGCTTATTTTTTTTCTTCTTAATAGGGCTTCCCATTTATTGACTTTTATATTTGGATTATTTATGTAAGTATTTGGGTTTTCCAGGGAAACAGAACAAATTAGACAGATAGATAGATGGATAGTTTTATTAGGAGAAATGTTCTAATATGACCTGCAAAATGAAGATGGAGGAATGTTATTGGCACAATTCAGTTTTATTTTTAAGGTCTAAGGATCAGGAAAGTTGACAGTGGAAGTTCTAGTCTGAGAAAAGAATATCTATGCTCTATCTAAAGCAACTGGATAGAACAGCAAATTCTCTCTTCCACTGCCATTAATTTGATTCATTCCTTAAATACTTTGAATCATGCTCAGGTACATTAAGGAAGGAAATTTCCTCCACTGACCCACTGTTGCAAATACTAGTGTTATCTGAAAATACCATTGTAGAAACATTCATAAATAATGGTAAATGGCCAATCCATGACTCATTTAAATTGGCATATAAAACTCACTCTTACACATTGCCTTATTAGATATGACTTTCACAATTAGTTTTGTTTGTTTGCTTGTTTGTTTGTTTCTCAGTGTCTAACTTGACTTCTTATTCTCTTGACAAGGTCTTTCAGAAAAAACTATTTAAAAATCTTTAATATAATCCATTGAATGATTCTGACTTCACTCTCCTTCAATACTGGGCTGGCTATTCTGAGTCTTTTGTTTGTCCCTACAACACTTAAAGAGTTTCATCAATACTTTCAAAATAACTTTTCATTGGTGTAACATTGAATCTATAGATCAAGCTGTGGAGAATTAATATCTTGATAATTTTGAGCATTTCTCTCCACGAGCATGTGTTATATCTCCATCTATTTATTTCTTTAATTGCTTTCATCAGTTTTGTGGTTTTCCTTAAGTATATCTTGCATATATTTTGTTGGATTTAAAACTGAGTGTTTCTTTTTGAGAAGAGCAAGCATAAGTGTCATGTATTTATATTTCATACTCCAAGTGTAATGTGTGGTACATAGATTAGTGATCTTTGTATTTGAACCTTGTACGCTGCAACCTTGTTATAATATGTTGGTCTGCAGGATTTATTTTGTTCATTCTTTCAGTTTTATTCCTTTTTTTTTTACAAAGATGATCATTTTATCTGAGAAAAAACACTTTCACTTCTTTTTTCCCATTATGTACTCATGTATTTCTTTACATTTAATATCCATGTAGTAACACAAAAAAGAATGTTTATGGACATACACATGCACATATATACAGCAACTCTACACAATTTTCACAGCTCTGATACCTAAATTTGTGTGTAATGACATCATGCGAGTAAAGAATGCTGTTTTGCTTGCTTGGATGATGGTTTCTGACATATATCTATACAACCACATGTCCAGGAACCACAACATAACTTACTATTGTTTTGAAATAATAAGAATAGATCTTATCATGTAGTCTCATGTTAAGGTATTTTTATGGTGCTGTGGATCAAATTCAATGCCTCACATATTTTAGATACTTTATACCCTCAGATAAATCCCTAGTACCTCACTTAATATGTTTTAAAATTAATTAGCACCAATTATTGTATCATTCATTTATTTTAAAATAAAGAGTTGTATTTCCAATACATGCTTTGTTGAAAGGCCCTGTCCAACTGTGAACATCTGTCCGATGTGCTTCACTGGCAATGTCTACTTTAAACATAGTGGGAATTTTGGTTGCTAGTCTCCTGTGTTAGTGGGTTGAAACACCAGGATGTGATCACCTGTGTATCATTTTTTTTTCTTATTATGTTCCTGATAAATGATTAAAGATATCTCACTGCCTGTAAATTACCTTCTGACTGCTTCTTCCAATCACCCAGATATGTTCGGCTTTGTAACTGGGAATTACCCTCTACTGAATACAAGTTTATAATACTAAAAATTCATCTGTGGCTGTAAACATCACTAGTTGAGCATCATTCATTGGTCTGCCCTATGCTTATGCTCCTTGACTAATGAAATGCATTCAGCAGTCGATTCTCTGGAATGTTTTACTGCATTTTACCCACTGAATAAAAAAGCTAATATGAAGATAGTGTACCAATTTGTTTTATTCATTAATGTCACAGAAGACTGCAAAATAAAATGCCTAATAAGCTAGAAAAATGCACACATACACTCAAATCTCTTCAGAAACCTCTATGGTAAACATATATATTTCTAAAAGGAATGGGTATATTTCTTTTCATGCCTAAACTACACTTTAGTCTTTTGCCCAATTGCTTATTTTTTTCCCTTTGTTATGTTGCTGACGATAATATTATAGGACATGTTAGATGACTATTGTTTTGCTGAAAGAACACAGGGACCAATAAACAATAAATAATTATTAGATTTGATACATTTATTATAGGATACAAAATCAACATAAAAATCAATGCCTAAAGGTAAAGAAATTGCTGAAAGGGAAAGAACAACTGGGGTGAGGAGGAGAAAAAAGGAAAAGGAAAATATATATATATACAAGGTAGGTAAGATAATTGTTTTACTAATTCTATTAGTTCAAGGAAAGGAACAGTTAGTGCTCATATTGTTTGATCAATTTTGCATGCCTGTAACTGGTAATCTGAGGAACTCTTTTGAAGACAAGAATATGCAATATAACAACCATTGTTAAATTTTTATCATCTTTTCTTGAAATTCTATATTGCTATTGTTTGTGCTTGTTGTTGCTCTCTGTTTCTTTTGTTTATTTTCATTTTTTCTGTGTTTTATTTTCTTTAAAATAAAAAATCTCAATGTCTTTGCTATATGTAATAACACTATATGAAATAAATTTTAGGAAAGGAAACTCATTTAAAATATCTACAAAATTATATCTGTATATCTTCTAATGTGTTATATATATTTTTAAAAGAAATTATTCTGAGAAAAGAAGATAGCCACACCGAGAAGAATAACATTTTATCCATATACCTCCCAAGTATAAATTTAAACAGAGTTGTATAATTTCTACAATGAAATCCAAAAAACAAAAATTGATAGAATACATTGTAGAGTAGCTTCACAAAACAAAAGAAATCTCATATTCTTGAATTGGACAAAACTATTTTGTTAAAATATCTATGTTACTCTAAGCAAGTTATAAAATGAATGAAATTGGTATCAATATAACTAGACATTCTTTACAGAAATAGAAGCAATCCTACAATGTTTATGTAACTACAAATACATGGAAACACACACATGCAAACACAAAGTAGGTAAAACTGTCTTGAGAAAAAAAGAAAAAGTAGGACACATTTCAAAATCTGACTTCAAACTATACTAAAAGCTATATAAATATAACAATATGGCACTGGCATAAAAAGATACACACAAAATAATGAAAGAGAAAGAGGACCCAGAGCTAAACATATATCTAAAGTCAATGCATATTTAGCAGATTTCCTAGGAGTATGTTGAGAATGGACAAAATGGAGAAAGGACAGTCTTTTAAATAAACGGTGCTGAGATGATAGGATATCCACACAGAGAAAGGTGACAGTATACTCATGTATCTCACCAGTATCAAAAAAAAAAACTATAACTTAAGACTTGAGGAATATTTCATTTCCAGAACTCTTCCTTACTATTATAGTGTTAAGTTTGATTCACAGCACAGAGAAAAAAAGAAAATAAAGGAGTAAAATATCAAAACAAAGCAGACTGAAAGCTTAAATATGAAAACATTAGAAGAAAATGTAGAGAAAAACTTAGCAGATGACAATAAGGTCAGAATTTTTTGACAATACCTAAAACTCACACGAAAAAAAATCATGGGCAAATAGGATTATATTAAACTAGAAAGCTTTTGCAAAGCAAAGAACACAGTCAACAGAGTCCAGAGACAAATTAAAGAATGGCATATATTATTTCTAGAGTAAATGTCTCACAAGAGGTTAGTATGCACAATATATAACGAACTGAAATAATAATATCAGTAGCAAAAGTAAATTACCCAATGAAAACATAATCAGTAAATCTGAACAGACAATTCTCAAAAGAAGATAAAAATACCAAGCAGATGTATGAAAAAATTCACATGATCACTATTCAACAGAGAAATACAAATCAAAACCACCATGAGGTAACATCTCACTGTAGTAAAAAACGCTATTATTGAAAGACTAACGATAAGTGGTGGTAATTATGCAGCACAAACATACCCCTTGCACACTGTTGGTGGGAAAGTAAATTAGTGGAGTCACTACAGACAAGATCATGGAAGTTCTGAACAAGTTAAAAAGTATATAGAACCATATGATCCAACAATTCACAACCGCTTAACTGTCAATATAAATAAGATTATTATGTCAAAGAAACGTCTCCAATTCCTTGCTTATTGTTGCCCTATTCAAAATTGAAATGTTTTCAAAATGATGAATGGATTTTAAAAAAAACTGGTAAGTGCACACAATGGAATACAATTCAGCAATTTACAAAGTGAATCAAGTCATTTCTGACAAGGATGGCACTTCAGATCAACATACTAAGTGAAATATGCCAAACACAAGAAAAGCAAGTTCCACATGCTATCATTCATATATGGAATCTATGGAATTAGATCTCATACAATTGGAGAGCGTCATGATGTTTTTTGGAGGCTCGCCACAGTGTGGAGGAGGAGGGATGGGGTGAGGCCAAGCAACAGGTATTGAGTTAGAGTTAGACAGAAACAAAGTGTCCTCTGGCGTAGCAGGTGCCTATTGATGACAAGATTTTTAAATGTTTTTGAACTGAAGAAATGATAAATATTTGAGGAGACAGATATGTTTAATCTGAAGATGCAATATATCTATGCATGTTATACCATTAATATGAGCAGTTACATTTTTATGTATCAGAAAAAGTGCAAATAGAACAATAAAATACAAATTGAACAAATAATGTGTGCCATCGTTATGCAAAATAAGAAATCCCATTTCTGGGATTACATCCTGGGTTACATCCCAGGTCAGTAGGTCACAGGCACAAGGATAGGTGAACAGTTTCTCCAGTGATTCTCATGCATATACATACCTGAGAGAACTATTTGGAATTGGTAATAAATGACAGCTGGTCTTAAGGTGATCATATTTCACGACAGGAACCTTTTATTTAAATCATTATGACCACTGAAGGCTTCATTCTGTTTAAAAGTTTCATTAACTGTTCTCTGAATGATGACACTGTACATAATAATTTTCTCAATTGTCCAACTTCGGCGATTTAAGAAATTGGAAACTTCTTTATAAAGCTACTCAATTGCCATTGAAGTGAAATCTTCTCCATATGCTATAAATTTTCCCTACAGATTTTATTAAGTTGCTGTGAATTCCATAAGTTCTTCTGAGAATTTAAAGTAAAAGTATTTAGACATTTATCTACATCAGCAACAAAATCACGAATCTATTATTTTCATTCATCATCAGCGATTCAATGTGGGCGAAATGTGCTCCTGTATTCTATGAATGCGAGATACAAAGATTTCCAAGACACAACTTATGACATTAGAATGCTTTGTTTGCATATTTGCTGATAGAGAAACAGATATATAAACCTGTAGTGCTGATATTATAGAAAAGATATTTTATTACGCCGCTAACAAATCCAAGACTTTTGATGTCATAATGATCAAAATGGAAGAGTATGATAAAAATATGTATTATTTGTTGGAATATGCTGAGTTTGAAGGCCTTACAAATGTGTTTGAAGGAGCTGCTGTCCATGGAAAGAAGACTCAGAGTAAAAAAGTGTGGACCTAGAAAATGCATGGGTTGGGATTCAGCAGAAAATGTTAGCAGAATCACGGCAGAGATTAGGCACTTAATGATTAAAACACTATCTAACCTTTTTAATATTTTGTTTGTTTGTTAATTTATTTAAAATATATCTGCTGTTAATGAGTGGAAAGACAAGACTGACTGAATTTCACAATATTTCAGTCATTGTTATTGGCACTGGTGATCAGTTAAATGGTTATATCTATAGCTATATTTAGCACATTTGAATGTCTAAGACTTTCCAGTAGGTCACGGATTAAACTTCAGCTCTGCTTTTATGTTCGTTACACCATTTATTTTACTTATAAGGAAATATATAAGATACTATGTGACACACTGACATGGTAGATGAAAAAAACATATTTTGCTACAAGCTATGGCTCATGGAATTAACAGTCATAAATTTCTGGAGGTAGACATTTTTATGCTTTAGTAAGAAGATAGGATATTTCCTCTTCTACACTTCTTCATCTTCCTGTAAAATTGCTGTTGACACATTTTATTTCTGCCTAGGAGAAAAGGAGGAATTCACACATTTTGTTTATGGACTGTGATGAAGCACTCCCTTTGGGTATACATCTCACAAGTGTTTTGCACATATTTCATGAGATGAAAAATTCAAAGTTTAAATAACTATCTTCAATCACACGAGAAAAAGAATTGAAAATCTGAAATCTAATTCAGGACTTTTCAACACTATAATCTTAATGTCACAGTGGCACCAGCTCAAATAAATCAATGCTTAAATCCCGTGGAGTCTGCAGAAGAATCTTGGCCTATTTCGAAGACAGATACGAGCAGAGAGGCAAGATAGGCAAAAAGGAGGAGGGAGATGAGAAAAACAGTATGAATAGGAGGAAGAAAAGGTGGAGGAGGGCTGGGGATACAGCTCAGTGGCACAGCACCTGCTTGGCAAGTACAAGGTCATGAGTTTGATTCCTAGTACAAATAAATTAATTAATTAACTAATTAAAATAAATGGCGGAGCATGCTGAGGAAGAGGGAGAGGAAGTGAGAGAATGAAGAACATAATTACAACAATTGGTATTTTTGTCTCTATGGATTTGGGGATATAAAAATATTAAGAAGAAAAATAAAAACAGTTCTGTTGATATATCATTAAAGATGTTTGTGAATTAGAATATTTTATTACCATTTTATCCTGTTGATTTGATTCCTTACTTGTGTTCTTAACATTTAAATGTGGTCTCCTGTCATAAATTCAATACCCTTAGTTTTAATATATAATGACCACGCTGATAAGATCACTGACCTTTTTTGAAGGCACACAATTTTCTAGATCATCAAGCCTTCATCTTGCCTACTTCATTGGACAAAAATTTTCTGAGAAAGACTGTATGGTGGAAAGTAAATTCAACTAATGTACAGCCTTCAAAAGCTGGTAATATGGGGATAAATGTCAAGAAGGAAATAGAGTTTAATAACAGAAATACTGAGTACTTCAGTTTTTAATCCATGACCAGAATTATGAGGAATGCTTTACCTTGATCAGTATATTAAATCCTTACATGAGCTATGCTTATGATGTCTCCCATTTTTTGAAAGAGGGGTGCAAAAGCTAAATATAAAAATCTGACCCAAGGACAGGAAGAAATGAAAGAACCAAAATTCAGCCTGTGCAATTAGGATTCAGAGTCTGTGGATTCAGAGGTTATTTCTACACATTTTTTGTGAGTTAATTAAGGAAAGTAATATAGATCACATGGGTTTATAAATTGCATGTGTAGGGTAGGGTTGAGGATGTATTAGAGTCTATAAATGATGGTTTTAACTTTTTATTTGCTAATTTCTGGATTAGGTACTACCAAGAAATACATTTTAAAAAATGTATAACCAGCACTTCTGTTGATATGAGACTCAGTTGATATATTTAGAAACTCTGTGGTTTATCTAAACAAAAATATCCAATTATTTGTGCTATATACACAGAAATAGGATTTCTGTACCATACTGTAGTTTTAGTTTGACTTTTTTTAATGAAATACCATACTGTTTTTGCATTTTTTGCTGCACTGTTTTGAATTCCCATCAATAGAGTACCTGGATTCAACTTTCTCCCCATCTGTCAATTCTTACCATGTTTTTTATTGTAGCCACAAATACAGGTATGAACTGATATATTGCTGTCATTTCATTCCCTGGTGTTTAGTGATAAGTAGCATTCTTTTGCAAATTCATATTGGTCATACCCAAAAGAATGAAATCCAAATCTCATAGATAACTGCACTCTCCTGTTGCTTGCAATGTTTTTCATAATAGCAAGAGTAGAGCGAGACCCTAAATATTCGTTGCCTAATTAATGCACAAAACTGTGGTATATACATATTAGGGAATGTTGTTTGGCCATAAATAAAAAGGAAATCTTGATTCACATGACAAAACTTGTGAAACTTTTTAATCCCAGAATGACAAATATTGAGTCTTTCCACTTGACATGTGACATCTAACACTGTCAAATTTCTAGAAGCGAGAAAGTAGAATGGTGGTTGGCAGGAGCAAAAGTGGACAGAGAGTTGCTGTTCAGTAAGTATAAAGGTTCAAAGATGAATGAGAAGGCTTTCCCACTGTTTTAAAAACAAGCTATTTTCCACAGACGGGACTCTTTCTATTGAAAACCTTTCATTTTTCATAAATGTATTAAAGGTTGCTGTAAATTTGTGTGATCTACATCTATGCTCACTGGGGATATTTTGCCCTGTTGACATGATTTCACCATGCTATTAATTATGTATTATATATAGAATTTATACAAAATATGCTTAAATATATACAGATGCATTTGTGTTGTTAGATATTTACCAGCATGTTACTGATTGCTAGGGATGGTAAGATTAGAAGGAGTTGATTTCTAGGGATGGTAAGATTAGAAAGAGTTGACAGAAACATTTTGAGAGAAGAGTCATGTGCACAAATGCCCTTAGGTGACTGCCTTCTAGTTCAAGGGAAAAAAGCAAGGCCAGATCATGTAGAGCAAAAGGGAACAGTACAAACAGGAGTGTGGTCAAAATGGTAACATGAAGCCAAACTGCTTAAGGATATGAAAAGTCTTACAAATGTTTTCGTTTTTGCCACAAGGGAGATGGGAAATTACTGGCAAATTTGAGAGAAAGAAATAACATAATTTTGTATTTCAACATGATTGATCTTCTCATTGTACTAGGAGTAGACTGTGAAACAATGATAGAATCAAGGAAATAGGTAGAGAGGTAATTACAAAAAGTTAACTAAAATAGAAGTGAGGAACTGTAGTCACATATTATCTATGTCTGGAAGGTTAAGGATATCACTAGAATCATGTGGTATGACAGCAGAACAGGTCAAACATGATTGCAAGTATTTGGACCTGAGATAAACAGTGAAAAAAACTTCATTAGATGGCTGGACATCAAAAGGGTATCTTGCGCTCTCTCTCTCTCTCTCTCTCTCTCTCTCTCTCTCTCTCTCTCTGTCGGTGCTAGAAAGTTCCATTCTGAACATATTTTGTCTCTTGTATCTTAGTGAATCAAAATATTGGAGGAGGAATTTAGGCTAGCACTATTAATGTGGTCAGCATAAAGATCATATTTGAAGTTTTAACCTGATATGATTAATAAAGAATATGTGTAGGTAAAATGCTCAATTATAGGACTCAGAGATAAGGCAGAACAAAGAACACTGAAAGAGAATGATAAGCTAGAAGGTATCATATCCTGTAAACCAAGAAGCATTTCACCAGGTAGAAACTGCTCCCATATGTCAAATGCTGTTACTGAATCAAGTCTGATATGGTCTGAACAGTGTAAAAATGAATTGGAGACAGAGGCTGCATAATAGGAAATGTGGCATTCTGGCTTAAATTGAACAGTGGGTATGAAATGAAGAAAATGTTATATGACACATTTTGAAGCGAATTTGTAAGGATGAGAAGACTGATTAGAAGTGGAGTGTGAAGAGAAGTTTGACTCTAATGGCACTCAAGTATTTGGTTTAAGGACCCAGGTCAATAGGAAATTCCTCAACAAAATGAGAGGTATAAGCCAAAGAACAGTGAAGAGGTTATTAATTCATGGCCAAACTGATTTTCATATGCTTAAGAGATACCTGAGAAAAAGATCGATAGGTAGTTGAACTAATTGCACTCAGTGGACAGGTCTGGGCTGTTAGGTCAAGAATATAATGATAATTACAAAGAGACAGATGGAGTTGAACTGACTCTTGCCTACTATAGTGCAGAAAATGTCAATTATTGTAATTAATGGTCAAAATTGTTCCCACATGAATCTTCATTCCTTGAAGTATATACTAAAAATCATCAATCGTGGTAAAAACCTTAGCTTTAAAAAAGGCTAGTGGCACAAAGTCAATCTATAAACCTAGTCAATATGAAGTCAATATGAATGTGTATCAGTTGGACAAATTGGCCGAATTACCTCTTATATGGGTCAGTTTTTCCATTGTTCAACTAAATACCTGACACGTGCAATTCAAATAAGTTCATTTTAGTTCATGGTATCAGAGTGTTCAGTTCATTGCCAACTGGATCCAAGGCAGAAACAGCATGGTGAAAAGGCATTGTGAAGGAAATATGCTCGACCCATAGCAGTAGGAAAATGAAAAGAAGAAAAGAATGATCTGGGGGCAAGAACACAACCTTCTAGGGCATTCCCTCAGAGACCCATGTCTTCCAACAAGGCCCTAAATCTTAACAGCATGTTCATCTATATGAATTCATCCATTTTTTTTATCCTACTGATGACAATGTGCCTCCATGATCCAACCACCTTCCAAAACCTTCCACTTCTGAACATGTAGACATTTGGGGAACATTTCAGATCTAATCCACTGACTCCATGTTAGCAACAGTGACAGGTTGACCACATACAATATCTGCAACTGAATTTGAAAGACCGGCATATACAGGGTTCACTCACAGATACTTCAGGAAAAGTATACACTATGTTCCAAAAGTAGAGAAAAATATTTACACACGAAAGTAAATTTAAATGGGAAGGAATTCTTAAGAAATGTTTTTCTTTAGTGATTTAAATTGCCCATGTATATCTTCTTTCTGCTACTTATTAGTCATCAATATGCCTCTTTGTTAATCTAGATCCTATGAGATACCTATCAACTAATATTTCAAATAAAACCTTTCATAATGTAGCTTTATATTTCAAAATGTTTCTACATTATCTGAAGTGGCACATGGGTTTAATAGAGCTCCATTGCTTTTGGCTTCTTTTGAGTATTTATTTTCACTTTCTTTTGTTTTTGCAACTGAAAGTCCTGAATTTTGTGAGATGGCCCATGATTCTTCCTTTTGGGAGTGACTGTTTTCTAATTTTCATGTCAAAACTTTCTTCTCACACTCACTATTCATTCAACATTTTATCTGTTTTGTTACTTAGTTGCAAGAACTGACACAAATAGCAGAAGGCATTTAAGGCAGCCTATACATTAAGTAGAACAAATACTTCCTTAATGCAAGTAATGTAATCCAGGCAGAATACAAAGTTCTGATTATGGAGACGTATATGGGAATTCTGTTCATGGTGTTTCTTATAGTTTGGAGGATCAGTTATGTTAGAAAATCAGAAACTAACTCATCATCCAGGAGAGGATGAAAATAAAACTCAACTACAAAGGGAATTAGCACTGCATATAGTGGCTGAGGAAGACAGGTAAAATGAGGCATTGATTTAGTTGTTTAGAGACATTTTTCTATTAAAATAGACCCAAAATCTTACCACTTTTATTGATTTAGCACCTTTCACTGTTTATTTCAATGTTGTTCCATCTTAGGATTCTAAAGAACCTATAAATGTCGTTCCAAGGATTCAAACATCATTTATCAAAGTTACTACATGATCTCACTTGAAAAGAATTTGGCCAACTTCCTCTTCAGTATTTCCTTTTCAAAAATAAATCTAAAGGGAATTAATTAAAGAAAAAGAAAAAATGTATCAGTAAAGCATAAGCCTGAAATATTCCTCCATGTGGATAATTGAGACGTATCAAATGAACAATTTTACATTTCCCCAGGTAAACTGACAGCAGCAGCATAATATACATGAAACTTAATTCTCTTTAATTTCATTCCTTTATTGTGTTGAGATTTTAACCTTATTCTCAATTTATTACTTACATAACAACATTTCATTTACTGAAGTTTTCAATTTAGAAATACATTTCTACTTCTTAATTTTTTTTCTAGTTCTCCTGACAAGGTCACTGGGGCAGTCATTCCTCAAATTCGAAAGCTATTTTCAAGTTAGACATTGGGTAAAACTACTTTTCTAATCATAAAGAAGCATGCTTAGAGACGTATATTTGGTGCTGAGCATTTGCCTTTCCATGTACAAAGCCATGGCAGGCACTTGGTTTAATCTTAGGCACCTTTGAGAGGGTGGAGTGTGCTACAAATATTTAATAAAAATTGAAGGAAGTGTAATACACACACGTTGTAACTTTGAACTTTGAAGAAGATAAAATAACCACAATCCAGTAACTATGTTCAAAATAATTCATAGGTGATATTATGCAATATTAATATCATCACAATTTAAGGAGTGGGGTGTGTGTGTGTGTGTGTGTGTGTGTGTGTGTGTGATACTGGGCATGGAAGCCAGACCTTGTAGCATACTCAGTAACTACTCTATCACTGAGCAACATCCCTAAGTCCTAATGCTCTACTTAAGTCATTTAAAGTCATCTTATACTTCCTTTGTATTTTGAAGCATTTCTGTTTCTTCTAGTATTGTAACTTCCCTTTTGGTCACTAATTGCATACCCTATTCACTGAGATTTTCTCTTGTATGTAACTGTAAATTAATCTGTAATCATACTGAGATCTCGTGGTAAAGCTGAGGGTGTATGGAGGAACGATTAAATCTTACTTCCACTATTCTGTTGCAAAATTTTTCCTCAAATATAAAATGCAAATATCAATATTGCAAGTTTATTCGATTAATGAGAAATTATACTGGTAATTCATGGAAACATTTAGAAGAGTCTATACAAGATTGAGTATATACTCAATACAGTTTTAATCTGCTTCAATAAATACAAAGGATTCCTGCTTCTTAATCATTCAGAAATGGGCATTTTCCTGAAAAGAAACATATATAGGAAACTTCATGGTTTTTTGAGGCATTTTCTCACCTCCCCTGATTTGCCACCAGTAAATTTAGAAGATAAGCTATTTATTTAGATTGACATGACATTGGCTGTTTCTTTTTTATTTTATTTTTAAATTTGTGCTTGTGTTTGCTGTATCTTGATCTGTAATTATAGAGATATTCATTGGTTTTCAACTGTAATTATAGCTGAATTTCTAAATTTATTTTTTATAGGTTACATGTAACTTTTGTCATCCAAATGTGTAATTACTTCCCCTTCTTTCTTTTCAGGTTTCTTCTTGGTGATTCAAAGTCTTTATTATTTGCAAACCTCATGCTTCCTTTTATTCTCTTATTTTCTTACAATCCCAACCATAGCATCCAAACTTTATCACATATTATCGTGAGTCTCATCCTTTTATCTCTGTATCAGTGTACCTAGACGTAATTATAAATACCTTCCAGTACCCAATGTTACGTTAAATATGAGGGTTGTAGTGGTACTATCCATATTCTTTCCTTTAAACAATGGGCACTATGGGACACTTAAAAATACAGTGTTTTCCTCTCTTTCTTCTTTAATATGGATGCCATAGTGTCCTTAATGATTGTGTCAGACCCTTCCTAAATTCTGTGTCCACATGATCCTCCACTGAAGCATCTTCGTGTGCACACTCGAATTAGCTTTTGTCGCTGCATCGCAGCTGGCTGTAGAGATTCCTCTCACACAGTTGGGGGACTCTAAACAGAGAATACAGCGTGGCATCCTGGACAGTGGTCATCCGATTTCATTTACTCACTGCTTTATCAGGTCTCCAGTATGCTTACCCAGTTTCTTGCTGGATACTAAGAAAATAAGAAAATTCCTGCATGTTTTGGTCTGTGTGATACTTCTTTCTTCTCTAGTAGAGGTATTTTATACTGTCTTCAATTTTTGCATTTCATTCCTGCTACCAAATAGAAGTTAATAATGAAGTAAAGATACCAGTGTCATCCCGATCTGCCAACAGATATTAAACCCAGCCTGCTTCCTCCAATTGCACTTTGGCTGTTGAAAGGATGAAATTCTAACAAATTAGGAATCACCAAATAATTCGGTAACTTCATTTAATGAAGTCATTAATTCAATGAATGTTGATTGCATTATCCAGAGTAAAGTGCTCAGAATACAAATAAGAATAGAAAGCATTTTAAAAATGGATGAGTTCACAAATTGGACACTGTGATTTTTTTTTGGTTTACATTGCATAACTAGTTTAGTCCAAAGTGCCTTCTTTCAAACAATGTTAGTTTTTATTTTATTTAAACAATGAGGCCTGGTAGGTTGAGTAGGAAGAAGGATCACTTAATTAAACTTTAACTTTCTTTTCCAAATTCTTAAGTTTATACTCTTGCTCGAAGTGACTGATAAGAGCCTGGACATGACTGGAATGCCCCGGTCACTTTTCTTTTCTTTTCTTTTTTTTTTTTTTGAAATATTGGCCATCAGATATTTGACTGTTAGTAATTACCAGATACAAGTGCAAGACAAATCTCTTCATTGAGGCAAACTTGCTGTGCCAAATAAGAAATTAATAAAAAAACTTCTACTTTTTGCAATATTTATTTATTTGTAATATTTTTGTAACTATTTATTGTAACGTTTATTATTCTATAGAATAATTTATAATGTGTGAAAGAAAATATTGCATATACCTTCATTTTGAAACATAACCATATTATTATGTAATGGGGAAAGATGTTTTATTTTTTCTGTTCCCACATACAAGTACATGTTGGCCATATTAAAAATAGCATAACAACTGGAAACATAGCCTTTATAGACAGATGGACAAAATTCACCTTCTATTTTCACTGTCCGACTCTGTCTTTTAATGAAATCTCTAGCCTTAAACTCAGTTTCTTCTTACAAATGAACGCAAACCAAGAGTTCTCATTTTAAGGCAAGGCTGTTAAAATGACTAAACAAAATAGTGTTGCAAAGCATTTACAAATTGCCTAAAAAAGCACCGGGAAAATCATAAGGTTATAAATATCACTATTTTTTAAATTATATCATTCTGTGTTCAAGTGACTATATAGCATAATCAAGATTAGAGCGAAATACTCTCCCAAAGAATGCTGACAAACACTGCTCTAGGGTTTGTAATAATCTGAAATCTACCAAATTTTGTAGCCATAAACAAATTAATTCTTTACTCAAAGTGGTCATCAAGACACAAGGAAGGTTGTTTATACATTACAGTAGCTAAGATGTGCTGAGTGTTTTTCCACTGCCTACGGAAGCCAGCTTTGGTTTTTCAGAGTAAAAGAATGAATGTACCATGTTACATACTTGAATTGGTTAGCAGTTCAACCTATCAAAGCTGCCTGAGGAATTTTTTATATTTTACTTCTTGTAAGTTGGCTTTCTTTTATGTATATCAGAATTACTCCAGTTATTTAATCATTAATTAAACTGTAAATCACATGAAACAAAATTTATATATATAAATACTTAAGGGAACTCTAAAAAGTTGTATTCTTGTGGTTTTATCCAGTAAAAGATATTATTGTATAGCTTTATCAGAACCACTTCTCAGAGATGAAAAATGAAATACCATTTATTTATAAGTCTTTGATGATAAATTCATTCACTTTTGGAAGCTGCATTACATATCTGGAAATATTTGTAGCAATTTGAAGCTATTGTTTATTAATAAGAGATTGAGGAAAATGATTGCACTGTACTTTGACCAAAACAACGAGAGAACAGAATTTAAATTCTTATGAGGCAGATTATGTGCACTTATCTATCTACTTTCATCTCTACATACTCATCTATCTATCCACTTATTTACTTTTAAAAAATTGCATCAGAAATTTTAGCTGAACATAATTTTGAAAGGAGAGATCATATTATGCACTTTGGTAAAGGAAAAACTAGATATTTTCATTCTTTTTTAGTCAAAATGTATAGTTATTGTAGGTGACAGCAGCCACGGAAAGTTTCTTGAAAAATGCCCTTAGTAAAGTACCAGAGAATTGTGAAATATTACTCGTGAAGTCACTATTTGCTGAAACAGACTTGGTTCAATCAATGATTTTCAATCACTACATTAAAAAGTTTTCCCTGGATTTTTATATTGTCTGATTCATTGAAAGCAGTAAACACTGCTGAAAAGGATTATAAACTGGGAATTTACAATTATACCTAGGTTAGTATTTACTGAATTAATATTGAGCCTGTTATCCCAGTATATTTTAAATTGACATAAAACTATATTTTTATTATGTACAGTCCTGTAGTTTAAAACATATGTCCATCACAGTACGACAAAATCTAATTAATTAACATGCATTATCTTACATAGGTACCATGTTTTACTGGTTAAAAACCATGTATAAACCTTTTTTCTGCCAAAAAATGCAGAGCTTAACTATGTTCAAATGTTCTGATGACTAAATTATGTTGCATTAGTTTTTACATGATTTACCTTGAATGTTTAAAGAAAGTTAAAATTTATATTTTCATTATTAATTTACAAAGTAATTATTAATTTTTGTGCACATTACTTTCAATTATATCATAAATTATAAACTATTTTATTTATATAAAGACCGAAAATTTCTACGAAATTAGAGAAGCACCAGTCAATACAAAATAGTTTAATAATTCGCACAGTATGTCTTGCATTTTCAGTAAGATTGCTTTGTCCTGTTTTGTTCAGTCGCTCACAAGTTAATAGAAACATGCTTTGGAGACAGTGAGAGCAAGAGAAAGCACGCTGAAACATGATGATGTGTATTCCTAATCATATCTCTAATTCTATCAGCATTTTGTAAACATAAGTCTACTTTTGTATCCTATTTACATAACAGTGGTTTTTACCTTTTCTAAGCAGTATGACTATTCTCTTCCAGCCAGAAATGACAAAATAAATACCATCTCCTCTCAAGCAAAACTGAGAGAAAAAGACTGAATCCAAACCATCTGTGCACGTTCTCTAATGAAGTTCTGCTCTTCTGGGGAAAATTAGGGTAGAGCTTTTGAAAACTCCAAATTGCAGGTAGATTGATTTTGGTTTTGTTTTCTCTGATCTTTCTTTTTTCCCTTGTCTTGTAAATTTATTTAACTGACAAATAAAAACTTTATATATTCATTGTGTGTAGATTGTTTTACAATGTGTATTCACCATAGAAGGCTAGCTAGACCTAACTAACAAAGGTTGGTCTTTGTGTTGTGATTTGGAACTGGACATTGATATCATCCTTTCTGAGCCAACTTTGACCTTATATGTAACAGCATATATTGTGTTGTTCTACTCTGTATGTGGACTGGTTTTTCCAGTTTACTCAGTAAATCTAAAAAATGACAAGGACTCTGTTCTTGACCAAAAACATTCAGGCTTTCGTAAACTCTTCACAAGGAGGCCCAGTGCTTTGGACTGCCAAGCCCATCTCTAATACACAACAATTAGAATGAGATGCCTGCCAAGTTAGTTAAGCCAGAGTCCCTATCCTCAATAACTGGTGACCCTTAATTCTTCATCTCATACCATTTCCATGGTGGTATCTGCTCACTCTTCCTTGTCTTCAGCAAAACTGAAGCTCATATCTGACCTTTCCTCTCAGTAATTTTCCATTTGCTGACTTATTTACACCAATCCTACTCCTTGGCTATAAATTCATTTTTTCTTGTATCCTGAGTTGAGTCTAATCTCTCTTCCTAACTGTAAAACCACATTGCAATGATCCCTAAACCTTTTTCATGGTCCTGAATAAACACGGTCTTACTGTGCTCTAGACAGATCATGAATATTTTTCATTATTATCACTTCAAATAGTCTATCTAGTTTTATAGCATTTTTGTTATTTATTGTCTAATTTCTTCATCTCTGACAACAAGAATATAAGCCAAGTTGTCCCATATATAGGTTTATTTTGTTTGTTAATATCTCATAATTTCTGTGATTGCTCTGCTTATAAGAAATTGTCAGTGAGTATTTGCTAAGGAAGAAAACTAAATGAATTACAAGGTGATCATTAATTTATACAGCAAATCAATCAAAAGCATGGTACTTTCCCTCAAAGATCCTAGTCCTTTGATATTCAGGGAGTAATAACTGAATATTACTACTACCAGGTAATATATTGGAAATGCAGACATCGGAGACCAGACAATGAGGAATCTGCATTTTTCCTGAGTCTCTGATCTTACCTGCAGCTTATCTAACGGAAACCACAACTTCTCTTGTTGTGCAGCAAAGAAGTCATTTTTTAAATTGCTTCATTTCTCCCATATTTTGGGTAAGAAACTCCCCCTATTTTCCTTCTCAAAAATATTCATTCAAGGTAGTTGTTGTTAGATATAAAGTGCTTTATTTTGTTTAAGTCTTTACTAAATCTTTTTCATGAACTACATAAGTTTAAGCAGTAATTTTCTATGCCTGGGATGTTGTCTGCAAAATGGGAAAATAAGAGTGCCCAGCTTTTTTCTCCTTATAAAAATAGCTAGTCATTAATCAAACAATAATATTTCTGAGATGGCTCAGGAGTCAAGTTCAGAAGAAAGAAGAACAAGGTCGAGTAAAATTTATATATATATATATATATATACACACACACACACACATATACAACTATTCATATATATGAATATCTATAATTACATATATAAACTATATATAAAATATATAAAGCTTTATATATATATTTTTTCCCATATATATCATTTTCCATGAATCAATCCTTCTCACCTATACCCTACAACCCAAGGCCAGCACAGCACAACATAACTACCAATTTTCTGCATGTGACTTCCAGAAAAAGTAAAACAGGGTGAGTGATCAGTTTCCTAAGCCTTTCAAGAAAATGTCCAGAGAATATGGTTCAGACTCAGCCTATCCTGATGCTATGGTGGATACATTGTGTCAACTTGAGCAGTGTGGAAGTTTAACTGAGAGACTCAGCAGGGAGCCAGGGTTCTTACTTTGTAAACATCCTCATCCTGTGCAAAGGAGGGAAAGGGCATTTTGTGAGTGTTACACCCACCCTGAAGGTGGCCTGTGTACATTATAAGGGAGGAGAGGAGGTTTGTTTCCCCCCTCTTTTGCTCTGGCTGCTGCCTTGAAGTGTTGCCCCA
>RJWT010017423.1:0-19369 GCA_004365215.1 Cuniculus paca | reverse complement strand
TTTTTCCTTCTTCATCTTTACATATTCCTGGATTCTTCCAGACATGTGGGTAGTGGGGTCCCAGGCACTGCCTGCATTGGTCACAAATTCTCTGAAGCATGACTGTTTTTCTCTGCTTTAGCTGGTGAAGTGTGCACAGGGGCAGGGCCTCCCATGTGACTGGACTGAGCTGGGTACTGGCCCATAGTGGTCCTTGGAGATGGCCAGGGCCTGCAGATCTGAGCTAGGGAGGATCCTACATGATGGCCTCTGGAACAAGCTTAGTGGTGGGACTCAGTCCAAGCATTTTCTGCAGGTCTGCACCCAATCTGGAGCTGCCTGACTCCAAAATGGCTCCCAGCCAATCTCTCCTCTGGGCAGACTGAGTCCTCTGCACTCACTGCCAGCCAGTGCAGTCCTCTGCATCCACCGCTGTCTTCCACCATTGAGTTTCTTTGCAGAGACCTCTGGGGTTGCCAGCAGCCACCATTACTGTGACTCTGTGTCCCCAGGTTCCAACAGCTCCTCTCATAGGATGAGTCCAGTTCCAGGCTAAGGTGCTGCCAGTTACCCCCTTCTTCTTCATTTAAGTTTTTCTCTTTACTCTCTCTGTGGGCTTCAGTTCACATTTTAGATTCAACCTGGGTCCAGTGGACCCACTTCCTTCCTTCTTGTCCTCCCCATGATGCTATCTTCCAGCATCTGGACAGTTTCTCTCTGAGAGTCTGTTTGCTCTGCTGCTTACTGTTCCACCATCTTCCTGGAAGTCCACGAGGTTTATTTTGGCTTATGGTTTCAGTCCATGGTAAGCTGACCGATCAGGCAGAGACAGAGTGGCAGAGGGTCACGGCAGAGGAAAAGATGCTCAGCCCATGGCAGCCAGGAAGCAGAAAGAGATGGGGGGAGTTGGGTAGAAGTATTCACTATTTCAGTGACCCATTTCTGATCAAGTCCCACCTTCTAATAGTGCTTTCAGTAACTGAAGTCATCAGTGGATGAGTTTCATCCATTGATAAGTATAGTGCCCCAGGATCTACTCTCCAAATACATAAGACTTTTAGAGAACACTGTAGATCTAAATTGGAACAATTTGCATGCATCTAAAATATCAATTCCTATTTACACAGTATTAGGAATTGCTTTCAATGAAAAACACAATTTCATTAAGAAAAAATGTAATTTATTTTAGGGAACCATTTTTAAATGTTTGGTGAAAAAATCCTTAATAATGAATGAAAAAATATATAATGATTGCCCTGTGTTTTCTCAGATGTGAACAATTGTCTTGTAATCAACTTGACCTCAATTAAAATTTTTAAATTTTCTCAGCTCATATTTTGTGTAAGGAATTAAATAAAGATACATTTTACAAGATTTAATGTTTAAAGACCATTTTGCATGTATTCTCTTTTAGCAAGAGTATTTAATGAGAAAACTATAACACTAGCATATAAATGCTTCTTAAAAGTCAGAGATCAATTTAGAAAAGAAAAGACAGAGTTAAAAGAAAACTTCCTTTGAAACCAAATTTTATTAGGAGAAATTGTATTCCATATCTGAAAAGACTTTAATTTCTAAATATGAACATTTCACATTTTAGAAGATAGGAGAAAATAGTTTTAAGAAACTTTCTAGGAAAACATTACCAAAAATGTAGGCAGTAGAAGTGTGTGTGTGTGTGTGTGTGTGTGTGTGTGTTACTTTACTAGAAATGATAATTTATCATAATTACAGTTACTTAAGAAGTGCTTATGGATAAAATGCTGAGTGCTTTGCATGCATTATTTTTACTTCTCTCAACCTTCTGTTAATATGGACATACTCCCTTTTACATTCAGAAAAATTCAAGATTTTAGGAGATAACTGCCCCGTAGTCGTACTGCTGAAACAGACATCAATACTTTTTAAAATAAAATGCAAAATTGCCTATCTCATCTGTAGTGTATTTGTAGGTCATGGCTTTGATTGTTCATTACTATTTATCTTAAGTACCTTCTTATCACAATGTGCTTTGTTCTGTCAAAACCTACTTATTCATTTCCTACAGGTGCCGAATGGGACACATAGTTTGCAACCAGGTTTTGCTTGTAAAAATTTTAAAGAATGCTTTTTGGGATTGTTATTTCTATTACCTGAAGTCTACTTCCTACAGCTTCTTTGACACTGTCAGTTATTTTTTGTTTCTAAAACTAAGCTAGGCTGGGGCTATAGCTTAGCAGCACAGCACATGCCGGGCAAGTGTGAGGTCCTGAGTTCAATTCCCAGTACCCCTCCAAAACTAAATAAAATAAAACTAAGCTAATGCACATCATGTTTGTGTATTTCTCTCCTTTTTCTCTTCCTTATCATTTCTTTCCATTGGAAACAGTTGATCCTTTAGGTTGACTATAGTTTTATACACTTTTGTAACACCTGTTTTATTGTTCTGATCAATATGAAGACCATCGAAGATGGACAAAGCAAGTTCTCTGCCCTGACAAAGACATATAAGAGAGGTAGAAAAAATATACAGGAGAATTGAATTACAACAAAATATATAAGGGAAAGAATCCATGGTACTTTCTGAGCAAAATAATAGTTCCTGCATCTGATACAATGAAGCCTAACATGTAGGGTTGATATTGTGTACAATCCATCATGGGTAGAGTGTGGGTTTCCTGCATACAGTGTTCCTTGGATACAGAAGTAGTGTGTAGATAGGCTCCCTCTAGCAAAACTATCCCTAGGCTCCAGTTATGTTGGTCCAGGGTTTAAGATTATGCAATGATGCTGTCATCTGTCAGACTTAGACATATTACTGCTGATAGTGTTATTTCTTCTGTCCAATTTTTCACTCTCAGCAACTTAACTTGCTTGAAATGGTAATGTACAGTGATATGCTACCCACATCCTTTTGCCCTCCTGCTTGCCATGTCTGCAATTTTTTTTTTTTTACCTTGCTCTCCCTGGACCCTCCTAAAATCAAATGAATTACCTTTGAGAAACCTGAGAGCACCCATCTGATTTACAACTTTCCTGTAGTCCTGGTCATAGAGAAGATAGCAGACTTTTTCCTGGTATCTAGTGAATGATAATTAATATATGCAAAAAAATCCAATTGTTTCCTTGCTTCCGAGTTACTTTTTTTTTGAATATCTAATTTTAAAGGAAAGTTACAAAGTTGTTTTATATAAAGAAGATTATGTTTAAATATTTCATTAAATACATTTGCAGCCTGAAACAGTGTCAATTTGAAAAACGTTAGGGTTTTCAGCTAATCTTTTTAATGCCTGGTAGCTGGAATATATTGTTGAAATGCTGACATCATATTATTTAAAATAGTATTGCCTATAAAGCTAGGAGAAGCTGTTTAAGACAGTCCTCAAGAAGGCTGTTGAAATAATAGCCAAAGTTATGTTATGTCAGCCAATTCCTGGGCATGGAACAGCATTGTGAGGCTGGTGTTGTTATCCGTCACACAGACATAAAATCTATATCTTGATCCTTTTGGTCATTAGGGGTCCTATGGGAACTGTACCAGGGCGAGTGTGCTTTTAGCTAGTGTGTTGGCCAAAGGTCGAAATGATGGTACTCTTCTACCTTTTCAGTATGCTCATATTTCATTTTGATATAATTGCTGTACAGTTTTTGGAAAGGCTGTGGGTTTTTAATTCTTTGTATAGTTAGCAACTCATGAAGAAATCATTTAGCTGTTGGAGTGACCACTAGTAAACCCATTAGAGTAACACCAGTGGAGCAAATGGATCTATGGAATTTATCTAGTAATTATTTTTAAGTCACCGTTCCCCTTAAAATGTAAAAGTAATTTTAATATAGTTGGTTATTCAGCAGCTTAACAACTCTTTCTGTACAAACTGAGAATCACGTTGCTTGTTTCTTTGGTTAACCTGAGTGGGGGAATCACTGGTTAGAGAAGGAGGATCAACAATCAAAGTTTAAAATCCCTACCTACCACTAATTTTGCTATCCTTGTATCTCTGGAGGAGATATCTGTAAACTGCAGTAGTAATACCTGCTTGACCCATCTCCCAGAGTCTAATGTTAAGTCTGTTTTTAAACAAATATTCCTAAATAATCATCTGCTTAGAGAAGGGGAGGTTGTCCATAACACAGTTTGAAAATTAAATTGATACTTGTCTAGACACTGCAAATGCATAAACTACGTGAACAAGGATGGTCCTAAAGAAAATCATGAGTATGAAATGAATACAGTCTTGTTTTCAGTCTCCCCCTCTAATGTTCAGTTTCTGTTCTCTCCAAGTATCTTACTGGTTATTTTGGGGTGTTGAATTTAATGATCCTTTTACAAGCGAGACTTCACGGTATTATAGCCCAATTTCTGTATGATAGAACCTGTGCTCTAAAAAGTGACAGTTACTCTCCTCTGTTTTTTCCACAAGGGTGTGTACCCTGTGGTGGTTCTTAATCTACCTTCCTACATTGAACGATTGACTGTGATTCTGCTACTCTAATCACTCTATTTTACTACTCGTGGACATTTTTTTTAAGTTGACATTTCTGAAATTGGTATATATTAGTCATGTTTTTTTTTCTTTTTTACTTATGACCCAGTGAAAGCTCTTAAAATACTATCAGTTACAATCCAGAAAATCTTAAAACTATGACTATATAACAATTTCTATTGGAGCCATGTATCATCTATTTCTAGAGAGAAAATACTTTTACATTGCTTTAAAATTCTGAAGAAATAAGAAAGTAGACCATGAAAAATTTTCTCCTCAAATCATATTCTTTTTTCCTCACCAGTATGTATACCTGAAAGTAAACTGCATTAGCATAATTAAAGCATATATACTTGTTTTTGAAATTTTAAAAATACAAATAAACATCATATAGAGACTTTCTGTACTTTTTTAAATATAAAATGTATCTTGGAAATTGTTCATTATTAGTGCATAAGCAGCTTCAATGTGCTAAAGATTATGTGTTATTCTACTATATGAATATAATATAACTTACTTAATCTTCGAAGGATTTGTGCCAGTTTTCTTCAATAATTTAAAGCATCAGATTTGCTACATTCTTCAAAACAATCCAAAATCAAACTTGCCAAAGGCTTTTTAAAATAATTATAAAAGACACTTTATATGTCTCTTGTGTGTACAAAGGCATTTAAAACTAATTTTCTGTAAAATGCCAACTCATATTCATTAAATTTAAAAAATCTCCTTGCTGATCTTTTTCCTTTATGTGTTACATAAATTAGCTATTCTTCTGTGAAGTGAGTTGTAAATTTTTTTCAGTCATTTTTGCTTACAGTAATTTCTATCATGCAAAAAACTTCTAATTTTATGTAGTTGGAATAATTAATCTTTTTGCTCCTCTGAGTGTGTTGTCATACTCAAAACTGTCTTTCCTCCCTCTGAGATTAATAAAATTATCTTCTATTATTTTTTCTAACTTCTTTGATTTAGATCTTTACATTTTAAAAATAGATTCATCTGTAATGTATAAATACATAGGGTAGATATTATCATTTTAATGGAGATTTTTCACTTAAATAAAAGAGTTTGGTTGAAATGTGAATATTTTAAAAGTTTTAAAATACTTTGCCTATTTTATTGTTACACAAAGATTCATCTGAAGAGAAAAACAATTCTTGAGGTTATATGAAGTTGTTGAAGGTCCTCAGTTAAAATGTATAAAAGGAAAATGAAATGAAGTTATTGAAGGAGAGAGAGGGAAAAGATACCAATTAGATGTTAGAGTGAAATAAGGATGAATATTTCTATTCTCTCCATTTTCATACTTCAAGATTGATTTTTAAAGCATTAAAAAATATATAAAAACATTTTATATTTTATAAATACTTCAAATATAAATGATTTTTTCTACATCTGTTAAGTCTAAAGTGCTACAATAGAACAAAATGTGAATTAGTGTTTTTCCTTTTGGTGACTTTATATAGAAGAAAGGATAACAATTCTTCACTGTTTGAAGTTGAAAATACTCAGTAATTAAGTAATTTGACCTTTTCTCAAAGCCTAAAATATCTGAGATTTTAAAAACTCTATCTTGTAGTTTGAAAATTCCAACTGTATCAGGTGAAGGCTAGTTTTATTTCCCTACCCAATTTAATTTTTAATAAAGGTATTATAAGATATGTAATTTTATTATTATTACCATTTCAAAAAATATTTTACGTATCAGAAAATTGCTAGATGCTGGCATTTAGAATAATTTAAATAAGTTTTTGGTTTGAAATATTAAAGAAAAACAACAATTTTTTGTCTACAATTAGATTAGTAGAAGTCATTTAAAATTTTTTTCTTTTTTTTTTTTTGGTACTGGGAAATGAACCCAGAATCTTCACAGTGAGCTACATCCCCAGCCTATTTATTTATTTGTTCATTTTTGAAACAAGGTCTCACCACATTTCTTAATTTTTCAGACTGGGCTCCAACTTGAAATTCTGCCTCAATCTCCCAGAGTGCTGGGATTAGAGATGTGTACCACCATGCTCAGCTTCTTCAATGCATTACTAAAAGTTAGGTATTGTATTGACATGCAGGCATAAAAAAACACACGATATATAAATGAAGAACACATGATATACTTGGTAACTAAATGAATATTGAAGAAATGCCATATGTGCACAATTTGTTACAATCACATCCAGTGATGTTAACATGATTTACAAAACAACCCGCAGAACCTTATAAAAATCAAATTTAAGATTAAGTTGTTTATATGTATTAACATGGTCTTGTGCTTTGACACATATGGAGAAGAAAGAATATTGCATTTGGAGTGAAAAGATCCAGAATTTCATACTACTTTTGCTGATCTGGGGTCTCCTTTCCTAATTTGCAAAATAAAGCTACTATGCGAGGAAAGGTTCTAATCCCAACCCAGGACAATTTTGGCAGGCTAATAAGGCTAATCTGAATCTATTTTCAGAAATAATGTTAAAAATGCTTAAATTTTAAAAAATATACAAAAATACAGAAGAATCCAATCATTTCAAACTGTACTTACAGTAAGTTTCAATTGCTTCACAAAATACCTAAGAAAATACCTAATTAAATAGAGAAAGATTTATTTGGCTCACACTTCAGAGGTTTTAGTGCCTGATCACTTGGCTCTATTGTCTCTGGGCCCACAATGAGGCCAAATATGGCAGGGAGTATGCATGAAATGAACAGACTCATCTAATAATGACACACAGGAGACAGAGAAAGGGAAAAGTAATAGAGGGTAGGAGGAGAGAGCAAAAGAGCAAGAGTGGGAGGAAGCATGAAAGGAGGGACCCCGAGGCAAAATATATCTTCCAAAAGTAGAACACTGGCTCCAAGGAGGTCGCAACTCCTAAGATTTCCACTACTTTCCTACAGCGCCACCTGCCAGGAGCCAGTTTTTAACACATGTTCTTTGGGGAACATTCAGGATCCAAGTCATAGCAGTACCCAAATATTAAAACACACAAAGTTTCATTTCATATAGATTTTTAATAAAGAAATGTATTAAGCCAAAAGTCAGTAAAATGTCTCATCATGGGCAGCTTTTCAATTAACAATTGATTTAATAGCTGTTTCAAGGTGTTCAGAACAACTGAAATATATGAAAATATCTGACTTTATCTGATGATTAACTTCCATGTACTTTTAATACTAATAGGTTTGTGGCCTATTTCTTAATTGAGTGAAATGTTAAATTTCAGTTCGAAGCAAGAGAAAATAGAAGACAAGTCTTTTGTTTGGTCTTTGGTCCACAAGGTCTACATATCACCAGAATTCCTTGTGTGGACCTCTGGAAAAAGAACTCTTGAACTTTGGGATATTTAACTTTGCCTTCAGTTTCAAATTATGAAAGTTTCATAATTTCTCTGTGATTCCTCACCTGCTTACATACAGTTGCCCAGGATCATGTTAGTAAATATCTAATAGTAGCATAACAAAATTTTGTGAAATTACCTCCAACTAAACAAAGCATAGTTCTTCTCAATCTCATTAGTTAGAAGTTAAATTTTTTCACTAGTAATGATGGAATTTTCTTAAACACAAAGGTAATCTACCATGTAGGACTCTCTATCCAAAGAAATGGAACTAACAGGGTGTGTGTTTTGTTGTAGAAAAGATGCTTGCGTCCACTCCCAGTCATCCTCTAAAGATTAAATTTCCAATGTGATAACATTTGAGAGTAGACCCTTAGCTAAGTCATTACATCATCAAAGTGAAGCTCCGAGGAAGAGAATTGATACTCTTACAAAAAGTAAAGACATAGGGTCTCTCTCTCTCTTTACCCTCAGCAATGAAAGGGCATAAAACCAGGAAAAGAGTCTTTGCTAAATTTACCATCATGGACTTCTCAGTCACCAGAAGCATGAAAAAGGAAATTCTCTGTTTAAGCTGCTCAGTGTATGCTATAGCAGTCCACAATAATGTATGTATTTTATTTATATATGTATATATACACATGTATTTATGTATATAAAATGTCCACACACATAAACATGTACACCCATATATACATATAAACACATATGTGATTATATATGTACACATATATACACATACACTTTAGAGATCTGTATCTTTATTGATGCCCTTGTCTACATTCATCTTCGGAGATGTTTTAAAAATTTGGCTCATTTGATTATGGAAGCAGATAAACTCCAAGATGTGCCATCAACAAGATGGAGAACCAGGACACCCAATAGCATAATGCTGGCTGAGTTCGAAGGCCTGCGTATCAAGGAAGCTGAGGTATAAATTCTAGTCTCAAAACGTATAACTTTGAGAACCAATAAAAGCTAATGTTTCAGTTAAAATCTAAAGAGAGGAAAAGCTCAGTGTCCTAGCTCAAGACACCCAGGCAAGTGAAATCACCTCCTTACTTATGCAAGTGTAAGACTTTTTGTTCCATTTAGGCCTTCATCTGACTGAATGAGGGTCATACACACTAGAGAGGAAAACTTGCTTTCTCATGCTACTACAGCAGATGTTAATCTCAACCAAAAACACCCTCACAATGATACCTTGTGTTTGACCACATATTTGCATACCACAGGCCTAGCCGTGTTAGTCATTACTGTGTCAACAGTGAGAAATCATTTTTTCACTTAGTACACATCATGATCACAGCCGGTACATTAACATACAATAAAAGCAAGAAAACCGGCCAGGCGTGGTAGCTCACGCCTATAATCCCAGCACTCGGGAGGTTGAGACAGGCGGATCGTTGTGAGTTCGAGACCAGCCTGGGCTACAAAGTGAGCCCAAGGCCAGCCTGAACGGCATAGTGAGACCCTGTCTCAAAAACACAAGGGCTGGGGATCTAGCACAGCGGCCTAAGCGCCTGCCCAGCAAGCACAAGGTCGTGAGTTCAATCCCCGGTGCCGCAAAAAAACAACAACAACAACAAAAAAAAGGCAAGAAAACCGGTGTGAGAAATTGTCTTTAATACAATAATACTGAAATGCTAAAACAGATTTAATTTTATTATCATGCATAGAATGTATTTCTTTTATTTGAATGGTGCACTTTTCCAACCGTTCGAATGAGTAATCAACTTAGATTTCCTATGCACGTGGAATGAATGCTTATGTGTGCAGGAAAAAGCAAAGTGTGAGAAAAATAAATCATTTGAATTATTAAACATTTTTTAAACACTAGAAACTTGTCTGTTATCTTGACATCATTATTAAACTAATGTAAATGTTGATTTAATTACTTTATATTTAATATTTATGATCATTTACTATTACGTGTTTCCTTGCAGCTTAAAAGTATATGTGCAAATTGAATACAGTGTTAGCACTGAGACAGTGATCTCATTTCAAGTCTTCACTTCAAACAAGTGACAACTATGGTCCTTGCCTGAACTTGCTTATTTTATGAAGAGGAATAAAAATGCTCGTTATCAAACATTAAATATGGAGCATTTTGAACTCCTTAGATGAAATACTTAATATGAATTTACTCAGCCTTGTAAATAAATTTAAAAAGTTAATTGACCTGCACAAATTTGTTACCAACCTTCCCTCTCCCACAGTGCTTAACTTGTTGTAAAATGAAGAAAATTAGCATTTTTTCTACTTCTCTCTCATATATTAGTGCTTATCAGGTAGATCAGTGTATATTACTTGGTATGAATTATAATCCACCGAAGTCCTATGTGCAAGTGTTTCACATTAGAATCAAATATAGACTTAGAATCACCTCAGATATGTGAATTTTACCTAGATTTTAAATTAAGGAATAATGTTTATTTAGAGAATATGGATCTGTGTCAAGAATGCTGCCTTGTGGGAAATCTCTACATGAAATGACTCGAGGCAGCAAATGCAATATTAACATTGAAATCCTTTTTATCTGAGCGTTTTACCCTGAATCTAGTTAGGAACAGAAACACAAAAGACACAAAATGAATACAGGCTTAGGTGTAACATGGTTCCTTTCCTTCTCACTGGCTAAATTAGGAGAGTAAAAGGAGAGATAGAAAGAGAAAGAGAGAGACAGAGAGAGAAGAGAAGAGAGAGGCTGTGCCAGATAAGCTCTGAAGAAATTCTGGGCTCAGGGATGAAATTCTGAGCCAGTCCACTTTGCGGACTCTTCAGGGAACTCTGCGTTGTCCCTGACGCCCCCAGTTTTGGACAGGCTTTGTCGAAGACTCTACCCTCCGTTGGGTCATGACTCTGACGTGTGGTTTAAGAAGGAAGAGCTCTCAGTTCTAGGACCCAGCTCTCACTTAGGCCACACAATACTCTTGCACTCTATTCTACTTCTTAACCATAAGTAGTCCATTGTTAGAACCAGACATGTAGTTTAATATTGTCTAAACTTCAAAATACAATTTTAAAGCATTCCTAGATAATGATCTCTGTCACTATCTTCACTGGTTTACAAAAGGAGTTTATATGTGACAAAAATGACAACACAGAGCTTTAGGAAAAAGACAGACATAACAATAAATGGATGAAGTAGAGGAAACCAGAGTGGAGAAGAGAATTCAGTATTGAGGAAATATAATCCTAGAAGCTAGTTATATATGGTTCTTTTAATTTGCCTGAAAAATATAAAACATGCACATAAGATTGTAGCTGGAAAGACCCACAAAAATGGGATGATGCAATGAAAATATTAAAAGTATGTAAAGGGAGTAGCCATAGCAAGAAAAGAGAGATGAAAAGAGAAAGAATAAGTACTGGCTTCAAATGTCCTGGACCAATACAGAGCATGTTGTCAGAGCAGAAAAAAAAAAAAGACTGATTGCAGAAGGTCATTTGTATCATTGTAGCAAATTGCATTTTTGAGACATCACCACATTTTGTCAGACAGGGCAGCTAGTATTTAAAAATGATGGTTGAATGAAAATAACATCAAATATTCTACTTAAATATCATGCTTATTTTAAAAATAAGTTATTTAACAAGCATATTTAATGGAATTTAGAATTGTCAATTTTTGATACATATCATTCCTCAATTAAGACATTAGATCTAAGAAGCATAGTGGATATTTGAGTTTGAGCTTGAGAATTATGAATGTAAAATGAAATTAAAGTCAAACCTGTATTTATATTGATGCTGGGGAGGGTGACTTGAAAAAAAGTAGATGTTTCTATAATCAAAAGACTATAGACCTTGTTAATAATGATTTTTTTATTTTACTATTTAGAGATTTAGCAAAAGTAAATGCCAGAGTCTACCAAATTCTTACTAATGATGCAAAATAGTTCAACAACCTAGGTTTCAGATTTCACAAATTCAAAAATTCCTTGCTAACACACAGTGAATTTTAGTGGAGCAGGCTGAGTGTGAGACACTGATGCTTGGACATTGGTGAATGCCTTGCCTTTCCAGGGCATTCAAATTCAACTAGAAAAAAAAAATCTACTCTTGCTAAAAAAATTCCTTCAGGGGATCCAGTTTTCAGCACCTAGATTTTTTAAAAATACTTGAAATTTTTACATAATATAAAATAATTTATTGGCATTTCATGATCTAATACGTAAGGTCATGTCATCCTTAAGTATATACTAGATCTTCAAACTATTGCAAGTGAATAAAATAAAACCGCTAGAAGTTTAAAAAAATCAGGTACATACAAAAGAGTAAAAGAGTACTAACTCCTACTTCAGAAAATTAAGTTTTGATAAGAAGAAAATTAGTTATAGTCATCCTAAAAAGCCAGTAGGTTGCTCTCGATTAGATTATATGGTAAACCCTTTTCTATTTCTAAAGTGCTTAGTCATCAAAGATATTTGTAAATATCATTAAAAACTTTGCTCATTCATACACTTATGCTAGCTTTCCATTTCGGTAGATAAAATTTTTGTTACAAAGATCTTTCTATCAGGTTCTCAAACCTGAATAGGTATTGAAATATTATATATTTTAAGTATACAGTACTAAAATTGAAAAAGATTGGAAAAACTCATTTTAATATTAAACCTAAGATTTTCGAGATGTTGATAGGTTGTATTTGAAAGTATTTTTGAAAATATGTGGTATCTAAGAGGCACAAGATTGAGGAGTCAATGTTTTGATTCACTGGTAAACATATATTCAGGACACACACTTCTACCTGATATCAAATATGATATTCTTATAGTTATTTGCCTTATTTTTCTCACCACAACTACCCACGAGTGGGTGTTCCTTCATGTTTCTTTGAGATAACTGCATCTCAGAAACATCCTAAATACATGAAAAGCATATTTAAAAAGGCTTCTGTAGTCAAAACGAATTATATAAACACTTAGTTTGCCTAATGCTTATTTTTAATGTTTACAACTCTTTATTTCCCCAGAGGTTTCATTTAGCTGTGTGGTTACTTTGTAGGAACTCAAATTCAGAATTTCCAAGTTAGTGTTATTGCTGTGAAAATAAACCTACGGTAACAATACTTTCGAAGTAACAACAGCAAGCAAAGGTTAATTCCTACCGGTGTTTGTCATACTTCCATGAGCATCAGAATCACAGGAAAGTGTTTCAGCAGACTCCTGTTCCACCCTGGATTCCTACAGAGTAGAATCCAGGCTTTTTCTTGTTGAACTTGCTCTTGGGTGAAGATGATGCTACTGATCCATGAACACACTTTCATTAGCACCAACTTTGAGATGACGTGGGGAGTAGAATATGTATTAACAATTTAAATTATGTTTTTCAGAAAAATAAATTCAACTGTACCAGAAGATCTCGGTGCCCGGAAACCAATGTCAGTTCTATACAGATACAAGGTGATGCTGATTATTTCATCAACCATCTTGGAGTTCCCACCGTGCAGTTTACTTATGAGGACATCAGAGCATTAGAGGTGATTGCTTCTACAAATGCAAAACACATGTGCACGCGTGCACACACACGCTCACACTATAGAAGATGTGCAGAATTTGATTTTATCATGGCTACTCAGGTTTCATACTGAATATGTCACTATAGAAAGTGACTTCAATTACAGAGTTATTCCCGTTTTTCAGAGGCTTTGTAATAGTATTTGAAAACATCAGCTGTTTTCAATACCATTGAATTCAATTTAAAAAGATTTATACTGTCACTGACATTTTCACACTGTGCTTTGCAACAAGAATTTGCAGTAGTTGGATTAACATCAAAACATAATTGTAATCTTCAGCATTCACAGAAACAGATAACATATGCAATAGATTCTCCTTTCTTGACCAAAGGAAAATTCTCCTTTCCTTGACCAAGGGAAAATTAAATAGTGTGCTCTATGTAGGTAAGTCTTGTGGATTAGATACCTAAAGTATGTCAATAGTTTGCCTGCCTAATAAGATGCTCCTTTCTTAATGAAAGAAACTTTTTTCTCAAAGAATATTACAGAGGTATGATTCACCTAAGTTAGTCTGCATTTGTCCATTTGGTGGGCCTCAATCCTATTCATCTTTCTCAAAATTATGTCACAGTAAGTTTCTCTGTAAATCTAAATATTTTGGAATACTTTACATTTAATTTTAAGGAATTGCTCACATAATATTAGTAGGTTTTCAAACATGCTTTTTAAAACATTATGCCTATTGGAGGCAATTACTAAATGAACAAAATAATGACTGGAAAATAAAGCTTGAAAGTCTTATTTGCCCTCAAATGTAGATGTTTGTGAAAAGAAATATTTAATTATATTTTCATAGACTCAAATTTAGAAATGCAATATCTTATTTTCTAGTAACTGTTAGCAGTATTTAATTTTATGCTTTTATGCTGCCCTCCAACTCTTCTTAGGTTTCCCTGTAAATAGGTAAGTATGACTAACAACAATTTACATTCATGAAGGGAGAACCTCTTGATGAGTTCTTCTGTGATAAGTGGTAGTTTTGGTGAATACAAATATAATTATTTTATGTGTTTTTTTAAGTAAGATTTTTCATATGCTATTGGTAAAATAGGGTACACGAGTAAAAGTGTCTTTCCTTTTATGAAAACTCAGCATGTGGTCTTTAAGAAATTGATGTATTAAGAAATAATTCATTTTTAATTTTCCTGTTCAGTATCTTTTATGTCTTTGATCATTTTCCCATTCCAGTCCATCCAGCTCCTGTCATGATAGCAAGCTTAATAATAGCTCTTTTTTTTAAACATGTCTAATCCATTTTGGTTGAATTTTAAGGCAAGGATTTGGAAGCAGTCTAGAATAGCTATGGGAATGGAACTAAAGTCCTGACTTTGACACTTACCAGACAAATTACTTAACCTTTCTCAGAACTACATAACAAATGAGGCACTTCGGTATACTTATGACATCTACTTTCTGAAGTTATGGTGAGGGCTAATGGAAACTATACATGTAAATGTTTAGTTAACATTGAGCTCATGTAAAAAACCCATCAAGCACAGCTGTCAACATGATTATTTCTGATCACAGGTTCAACATATTCCTGGGCAATTCTTAACTTTTTAGAAAAGAAGACATCAGTCAGTTGGAAGAGTTTAATTATTAAGGATAATCAACTTGTAGACTGAAAAAGTGGAATTTGATGAGGTTCAGCTGGACGATCTGAGGTGTTGCTAGAAAGATTTAGAATCAGGGCCCACTGAGGTACTAAAATTGTACTCAGATCACTGGAAAACTCCTAAGTCTACAGTTTCTACAGATCACTGGAAACCTCCTAAGTCTACAGTTTCTACTAAAATTGGTTTAATATGAAGGAGCTAAGCAATTTTTCAAATAATGTTCAATATAACTCTCATCATCAAAATCATTTTTATTATATTACTATTTCTGCAAGAGTAATTAAAATAGCCTCTTATGTTTTATAATAAATAATCTTGCTAATATTGATGTATTGGGGAGCATTTTTTAATGAATTTGTCCCTAACAAAATATTGCTGCTTGTGGCTGTAAAGAACAGATATTAACCTTTATTTTCTGTGTCGGCCTACAATAAATAATTGTATACAGATATTAAATGGAATTATAAATATTGAAAGTCATTATCCATGATGAAAAAATATTTATACTATTTCAATTAGGAAAGTAGGCAAGAAGATTAGAGCCTTATCATGAATTTGCTTGCATTTTAAAATCTAATGTTCTTGTACAATTTTTAGGAATATAGCTCAGTGGATTGGGAATCAGGAATCTTGAGCTCTGTATATCAACTATTAAGTTACAAAGCTCTCTGAGCTTCTGTTTGCAATTAAAAGCATTATCTGTATGTAATTATAAGCAAAACAATGCAAAAATACTATCTACCACCCATTGAGCACTTGCTAAGTCAAGTATTCTAAGCCTCTTTTATTTAATACATCTTTGTAAGTTAGCTATTATTACTCATTCCCTTTGTTTGTCTTTTTGTTTTTGTTTTGTGAAGTAGGGTCTCACTGTGTAGTTCAGATCATTCTTGAACTGAAAACGACCCTTCTGCCTCAGCTTCCCAAGGTCTGGGGTCAAAGGCATGAGCCACCACAGACAGTGTATCCATTGCTTTCTTGCTGAACATGAAATGGAATTTAATTCCAGTAGCTTATCTAAGGCTGAAAAATATACTAAATGGCCAAGATAGATGATAGCCCAATATTTGTTTGACATTAAATCTATGATTTCAACTTTTGCAATGAAGATGGCAAATTAGAAGTCCAAAGCAAGATTCACTACTAGATACATTTTGCTTACTTTGTGCTTTTTATTGAAAACTTGGATTTGTGGAAACATTGGATTCAACTAACTCAGCATTGTTCACCAGCTTTCATGCTCTTCATTAAAGAATCTCCTTGTTGTTTATTCATGAGTGTAGTTAAGAGAAATGTTTTCTTCAACAACTGTTTCTATAAAAAATTGGGAATTGAATGATAACTCAGAAGGCCACATAGTGGATCACACTGCGTCACTTGTGTTACCTGCCTGGTCCCTATGGGAACTGAATTCATTTTTGCATTCATTTTGAGAAAATGAGTTAAAGCGAATAATTTGATTGTTGTTTCTCCTTTAGAAACTGTGTGTTCCAAGTAAGAAGCTATTTTAGATTGTGTTCATTTTTTGAAGATTATTTACAATTTTCTTGGGTGATTATATTGTAAAGTTTAGGATTTCTGCAATACATTTTTTTAACCAGAAAGACTGATTATGGATCTGTTGAGAGCATATGCCCTCTCAATATCTGCAGGTGATAGAATTCAAGACCCCAGGATGCCTGAAATGGTGGCAAGTAATGGACTCTGTAATACTGGTTTCTCCTCTAGGTACATACATACATACATACATACATATGAATTGTTTATAAATTAAGTGTAGTGAAAGATTAACAATGACTGATAATAAAATGGAATAATTATAACAACATTCTGTACTAAAATTGCCAGCATTACAACTTTTGTACTTTGGGGCCATCATTAAAAACATAATGTTTATTTGAACACGTGCACTATGATAGAATAAAAGTCAATCTGTTAACTGAGATGGCTACAAAGTGACAGGTAGTGTAGATAGCATGGAACACTGAATTAAGGAATGATTTACATTCCTGGAAGAGCAGAGGAGGATGGTGTGAGATTCACCATACTACTGAGAGCTGCATATAATTTATGATTTATAAATTATTTCTTCAATTTTCCTTTTAATATTTTGGACCATGGTTTACTGCTGGTAAATGAAACTAGAAAATGGGTAAGAGGGACTACTGTATATTCAATTTCAACAATTAAGTTGTGATAATGGGGGGAAATTGAGCAGTAAAAAAAAAACCTAGTGCCAAAGAAATTAATTTTTATGGATATATGAGACATCATTTGTTCTATTTTAATGAAAACTGACATTTTATAATTTTTATCCCCAATATTTCATGTGAGTCACATTCCCAGCTTTACTTGTTCTCCATAGTTTCTCTAGGAACAAATACATTGTTTAAAACTGCTTAAAGAACTATTTATCTTTAGCTTTTTTTAGCACCTATACTTTAATTTTCCAATAACTTAAATTTCACTAATACAAAACAATCTATGTATTTGCCAATTATTAATATCATTCTTTTTCATAAGAGACTGCCTTGTTAATTGAAACATCTCTGGTTGTAAGCCTCACTTAAATAGGGTTTTAAATTTGTAAACACTTGCACCTGTTAGGGGAAGCATTCTGTACATATTATATACAATGCAGAGATTGCTGCGAAGTAAAAGAAAAGACAGATGTTTTCTGATTAAGAGTGCGATATTTATGACTGGCTGGTCGTTCAAAGTACATTTCTTCTGTCAGTTCCAGCTGTTTCACATAATTTTTGTTCCAGATCAGATTTCTGTTCTCTGTGGGGCATGTCAGAGGGTCTGCATTGTGAGTATGTACATCAAAAGATCAATTCATGCCAAGCAAACTTACCGCAAGTTGAAGATACGGTTCCTCACTCTGTTTAACTTTATATTCTTTGCTTTTGTGCTTGATGCATGCTATTTTAAACTCAATTTACCTTTATAATGGAGCATTTAACATGTCAACAATAATGAGAATAAGAGGTATTATAGTTTTTATATAGCAAGAGTCATGGCATAATTGTTTCGTTGTCATTTAGTAAATCAGAGACAGAATCCAAGTAGCATAAATTTTTTTGAAAAAGAAACTTTTATTTTTTTTTAAAGCTAAATGACTTCCATGCTGTTCTGTTAGTGGGTTTGGGGGTTCTGGAGTCTCCTTGCAGGTGATTTCTAGGTTCTTTCTGTTTTGAACAAAGAATTGATGAATACAAGCATAAAAGGTAGTAAAGTTTTATTAAAGATTGGAAAAGAAACAGGCTCTGCAGAGCCGGTTTGGGTCAAGTAAAAAAAGTAGGAAAAGAAGTGCGCCCTAGAACGCATGATTTAGAATCATGCAAGAGCAAGCACAGGGGCAGAAATTCAATGTGGACGTCCTTTTGGTATCACTCAGTCCTCAGGCTGACCTCAGGTTCGGGGCATCCTGCTGAAAACCTGCTGGAATTCTTGCTAGAAGTCCACGTGCACGGTTTTGGGAACTGCTCTGTGCATGTCTTCTGGGATCTTGTCAAGCCATCTTTCCCAGCCAGTTTTATCTTCTTATTTCAGTTCTAATATCCTTAAACCAAGCAATATACAGGAGGTAGGAGTTTGTGTGTTAGTGTGTGCATCTGCATGTGTCTATGTGTGTTATAAATCAACAAATAAGTAATTTTATGGGATGAAATGATAATTCATTTCTGGATGGTATTATGAAAAACAGCACTACAATACTTGTGTACACATTCTAGAGAAAAGTACTGCAAAATTTCCATATTGATTCTTTATGTTTTATTAGAACAAGACTTTGTTACTTAAATTACAGATCATTCTTTCCTTACATTTTCTTTAAGTTATATTGCTGCATTTTAAATATACATAGTGATCACATTCATCGTAGAGAATTTATACCTGTACATAATATATCTTAAAATAGAAAGAAAATGTTTAAATGGGAAGGGGAACTAGGGAGAGGAGAGGGGGAAGGGAAGGAAAAGAAAAGAAAAAAATGAGAAAAGAATTAAAAAATGGAAACAAAGCTTTTGTAAATAAGCAGGGGAAGTGGGGTGGAAGGGAAGGTAGGGGGATGGAAAAAAGAAGAATCTAGATATGCCATTACATTTTCTGTTTGAAACTTATTCACTGTTATTATGCTAACAAACATTAGTTTTTCAAGAGTCAACTAAAAACTCTAGACTTAAAGAACGAAAAGAGTTATATTTAACACTGTGCAAATTGTACTGATATGAGTATGTTCATAGTTATAAAACTTACCCAAGGCAACTTAATCTGAGATTCTTACCTTTTTCTTTTGAAAAGTGCCAATTCAAAACAGGAGGGAATATAGTTCTTTAGTGTCCTCCTCAACTCATTACCTTTCTTTGTATCTTATTTTAGGAAAATTACTTACCATATGGTATTAAAGTATATGCTATTATTATTTTCTGAACATATTTGCTTTATGTAAGG
>RJWT010017422.1:0-19381 GCA_004365215.1 Cuniculus paca | reverse complement strand
TCACTGACCTTGCAGGTCTAGGGCCAGTGGTCTGATCATCTATTCAGAAGATAGCGGTATGCAGCATGGCATCTAGGAGGGGTCTCCTTCTGAGGGTGGGAGCCATTGTTGCTTCCCTGTAGTCACTCTGAAGTCCTACATTGTTTATTGTTTTGTTGAGTTGGGTTTTATTCTCTTTTGCTTTGTTTATGTTATACCCGGTGACAATCACAGCTGTTTCGGTGATAGTAAGATATATATGGTAGCCATTTTGAATTTACTGTTGTCTTGTTTTGTAGTCTTTTATTGTCTCCATTGTTTTGTTTTTACTGTTGTTACTCTATTCTGTTCTGTTTGACTTTTACTGTGTCCGAAAGTATCTGCAGCTATTTTGAAGACAACAAAAGGCATTATGGTAACTATTGTTGATTTTGTGATGTTGTAAAGTCCTGTGTCACTTACTCTGGTTTGTTCTGATTGGTTTTATTCTGTTTTATTTTCCTTTGTTGTATTCTCTTTAAATTAAAAAAAAAGTAAAGAAGCAAAGCTAAAAGCTTAAGAAAGTGAAATGATAACGTGAAAGGTACTGGAGACTTTTGGCAATAATGTGGCTTTAAACTTCCAGTGATTTGTTTGTTTCTCTGAAATGCCTGTTTTTGATAAATATACGCATATTTTTGTGTGTGCTATACATGCATGCATACATATGAATGTAGATGCATAATATACAGGAGAATTTAATCTACAATCTGCTTACTTTTATACTATGCATGAAATCTTGATGTATTTTCTTCTTTTTAAGTACTTATTTCCTCAGCTTGCTTCTCACAGTAAATCATCATTCTACTTTGTGCTGTGATTAAACTTGTCTATTAAGAAAGTTTAATTAGTGGAAAACATTTGTCTGATAGACATCAAATCATGCATTAAAGAAAAGGTTGGTGGCTTTCAGCTTGACTTAGGTATTGAAACTTGCAGATTGAAGATTCTGAGAATTTAAGTTACTTTTGTTTTAAAAGAGTTTTTTTCTTTTGTTGTTCCTCTATTTTGGCAGCGCATGTTTCTGTAACCATTAACTATCAGCCGATGAAGTAACAGCCATTTGCTTACAGTTGGGACTTTTAAGGATCTGAGCTGTGATCTTCTGTATCTGAATATCTTCCTTCCTGGCCACAGGCTCCTCCGAATGTCATTTCCTTGCTTCTTTTCTTTATGAAGAGAATTCAGTGTCACCCACCATTGATTGACTACTACTGTCAAAGGCAGCGCTTGTTTATTTCTCTCCACTCTACCTACCCATCGTCCAGGACTTATAAAACCAGAATCGTAACTTACAGCTGCTTTATAGGCAGTGACGTCCTGCTAACACTTAATAACCAGAGTAGAGGAGGGAAAATCAGTTTTTCTTCAACATTCATACTTTCTTAGCTGGAATAAAACCACATAACAAAAGACAACAAGAAAAACATAAAGCTCATTAACATGTACATTTCATATATATATTCATTCCTCAGAAAGTGAGTATAGTTCTCGAAGAAGAGACTTTGAACTGCAGTTTACACGGCATTTCCAACAAAGAACTATTAACTTATAGAGCAGTAACAAGACGAGGACACAGGCTTTGGGTCTCCAGAGGTGGCAGCATGTAGGAAGCTGAATAAGCAGAAAATAAAGGCCCGTTAGTAAAGCTCAGAAATACAGATTCTTCTGCTGCCATCTTCCAGCCCACAATGTGTAAACCTGTGTCCTGCCTTTAAATAAACAGAGGAAGACAGAGAACTGGCCTATGTCTGCTGCTTGTTAACTGCCTTCCGCTCAGCCACCTTATGGCAGAGGCGTACATTGAGCCACTCGCTAACTTCCAGAAAAAGATTTCCACCCGTTCCCAGGATGTGCACGCTTTCTCTTCTCCATGGCCAACCTCAAGCTAACAGGAAGTCTTCACAAACCGCTGCTTCGGAAAGCGCTGCACAGCCTTCCACAGCTGGCGGTCGCTCCCCCAGCACACCACGGCCCAGTAGGCAGGAGCAGGAGGTTCTACAGACCCCCAGGGGTCTCCGCCTCCACCGACTGCAGGCTGGTGCACACGGGCTGCTGCTGGAGTCCCTTCTAGTGGCTAAAAAGCAGCCTCTTGTTCGTTAGCAGTGCTGCTAGTAAGTACTGGATAACAGCTTAACTGATTTATTTCCTTGGAGCAGACAGAACATCGTCTATGCGAAAGGTGTGCTGCGGACGTGTTCGTTGTTTAGACTGACACATGAACATGGCCCACAGGAGGAGTGAGCATATACAGTACCAGACAGCAAAGACAGAGCAGTCCAGAGAGATGTGAACAAGGGAGAGATAATGCATGTTTAGGGTTTTGGACCAGGGCTGAGGCGCTTCTCCTCATCTCCTGGCGCAGGTAGCCAGGCCACATTCTCTTCTTTGTGCTGCCATAGTATATTTTTCAGCCATCTGTGAAATTAAAAAACTCTCCCTGTAGCAGTTGGATCCAGTTTGTTAGTTTGTATTTTATCAAAAGCTGTTTCAGTGCATCTGGGGTGACATTTTGATGATAATTAAAAGCAGGATCCTGGAGTCCCAGGGATGAAATATATTTTCAGTTGCTACTTCACTCATCCAGTAAAACTCTGCCAAGAAACGAGTCCATCGTAGGAAACGGGGTTACTTCTGTGTATGGTCCTTAATTTTATCATTCCATTTATGAATAAATAAAGTCAGAAATGGATGTGAGAGAGGAGTCCCTGGTTTTTTTGGTTTGTTTGCTTTTTGTTTTATTTTCCACTCAGACCCATCTCCTGGCCATTACTTTGAGTTCTTGTTTTGGGACCTCTGAGTGGTTTCATCTCTTGTCCAAGTCTCCAGATTGTTCTTTCTTTTTTTAATGAAAAAATGTGTTACAGTAAAAGATTCATTGCCATTAATCTCCTCAAAATACTCCCCTTTACTTTGAGCACACTTAGCCTACTGTTTTGCCACTTTCTTTTCTTTAGTTGTTTAAAGGGTTTTTTTCCCCCCTTTGGTATATGTTTGCAGATGTAATGGGGGGGTTGGGTAAGCACATCTTAATCTTTTTTTCTTCCTCTTCTTCTCCTATCCTTTCCCTTTCCTCCATCTGTAAATCCCCTTCCCATTTGCAAAAGATCTATCACCCTGTTTCCTATCATCTACTTTTATTTTATGTTTTATTTATGTTTTGGGCTTCTTGTGTCAGAGAAACCACATGATATTTAAGCTCGTGTGGCTGATTTGTTTTACTTAATATTGTTGTCTTAAGGTGCATTCATCTTCCTACAAATGACTCAAGTTTGTCATTCTTTATGGCACAGTAGTACTCTACTGTGTATAAATAGCACATTTTCTTTAATCCATTTGTCTGTATTCTTTCTAAAGCTAACTTCATACCCTTGCAGTTGTCATTGTCCAAAAGCAAAGCTCTTAACATTTGACTTCCGACCAACTGTTTGGTGATGACCAGTTTCCAGTACCTCTTTTGGGTTTAAAAGTGATTTGCTCCATTTCTGAACATATCTATACATTATGCTAATTTTTTAAAAACCTTCATTATTGTATTAGTGACTTTTTCATTGTTGGGACAAAGCACTTACAACTTAGAGGAGGAGAGGTTTATTTGGTTTGTGGTTTCAGGGTTTCGGTCCATGGTCACCTGGCTGCAAGGCAGGAGCATCTTGGCAGAAGCTCATGAGCAGAGCACAGCTCTTCACTTCATGGTGGCTGCACAGCCAAGCAGAGGGGGAAGGATCAGTGAGGCACGTACCTGCTAAGGGCACACCTCCAGGGACCCACCACCAACCACAGCTTCTAACAGTACATTCAGCTGGGAGCAGCAGTAGATGAGTGTAGCGCCTCTGTAACCCATGCAACTCTCCAGGACACTCTTAGTCAAGTTGACCACTAAAGCTAATGGGAACAGCCATCTACAAAATGTATGTGTGAGACACAGAGCAGACAAATGACAAAGCAAAATGATAAAACGTTAATATTAGAAGAGACATGGTAAAGGGTATATGTATAGCCTTTATACTATTGCAACCTTTTCTATTTATTTCTGTGTACATAGATTTAGAAAAAAATGTCTGATCCCAGTCGATCAAGCCCAATAATAATACTCCTGTGGGTGGCCCCTATGCTTTCTGCCAGATGATTACAGTGTTGCGTTGGTAGTAAACCTTGTGAGGTGCGCCTTTCTTGATAGAACCATATATAGGAGAAAGTCACACATGCAGCAATCTAAGAAAATGCAGTGTGTTTGGGTTGGAGTGATCCACTCTCCCCGGCTGCCTGAGACGGAGGGTTTCTCAGACACAGGACTTTCAGTGCTGAAGGTAGAAAAATCGCAGGCAGACAAGGATGAGTGGGTTACCCTGCTCTGGGAGGCAGCATCTAAAGGGATGTGTGTAGCTGAAGCCAGAAAGTGTTGTCAAGAAATCTGGGAGGTTAAGTCCAAGCAGAGGCACTTCCCGCTCCTTCTGTGAGCAGTGGGAAGCTGAAGAAGTGCGCTCAACTTGGGAAAGATCTTTAGTATAAAAAATGTAAGCTGTGTGAGAAGAAAATTAAGACAACTTCAGCAGAAGCCCAGCTCTACACACTTTACTGGGTAAGGGAGCATTTCTGCAAGCTTCGTGGGAGCCGTTATTTTGGCAGCTGCTCCAGCCCCTGGTGTCATACCGTGCTTTCGGATGATGGTGACTTTTGCGTGCTACGTGGTGACACTTTTATGTTTCATAATCCCAATAAGCTTGAAGTTTCAAAAAGTAACAGATTTATCTGCTAAATAGAAATGGTTTTTTTCTGCGTGTTAAATTCAGAGGACAGAGATGCATTTGATCTGTGCTTTGCTTTCCCATGGCTCGGCTCACTAAGGGCGGAATCAAAGGAGCTACTTTTATACAAATCTCTTAACATGTAAAAAATTTATAGTTTTAGTAATCAAATTGCTAACTTACAGTGATTTTTCCCAATAGACTCATAATTTTCTTGCATCGGAAGAGCTTATTATATATTGAAATGGTATGAATAAAGTTTTATTTCAAGTCAATCTGACACCATGTAAGTAATCATCTTCATGATGATTTAGTTTAGACATTTCTCTCTTATGTATATTCACAAATACTCTGAAAGCGTAGTCATAAATACTCTAAAAAGTAATATAAAGTACATTTCCTTTGTTATCTACTTCTATTTATTATTTAACTTACATGAGATTTATTGGGCATTACAGATTGTGAGATTCTTTTACAGTCAAAGCTTTTGGAATTTTTATGATATAAAATGTAGCTATAAAAAGGATATATTTATAGATAGTATAAAATAATCCTGAACTTTCATAAGTGCTATTAACTTTTCAAGGAAACGTGTATGAAAAAAAATATTTGTTTGACCCTAAACAGACATTTAGTGAGCACCTAATTCTATTTCTGAGCCACCATCCAAGGTACTATGGGATTAGTAAGGCGAATAGGATTTACTTTCTGACCTTAAGATGATTGCTCGTACTAGAAAATAAAACCAGTATGCAAAACATATCGTAAAACAAACTACGACGTGTTCTAAAACATGTCTTAGGATCAAGGCAGACAGATTAAAGCATATATTTATGAGAATAATAAAAGGCATTATGCAGAAGGTGTTCTGGGGGTAAGGCTTCCCGCAGTCTGTGTAAAGAGCGGAAGAGAGAACAAGACTCTGTGGTGACACAATCTGAATTTCAGAGGTACGCAGACGTGGACGGGATTTCAGAGATTTGTCTAGAAGTGGCGAGGGTGGGGACTAGAGCATGATTCGGGTGGTGTGGGACTCAAAGAAGAAGATTGCGATGGAGTAAACCTGAAATAGGATTTGAGTGGAAGTGGCGAGGAATGTGCCTGCAAAGTTAAGGGTAGAAGACCTAGGCTCTGAGGAGTTGAAACCAGACCCATAGGCAGTAGTGTGTGTGTGTGTGTGTGTGTGTGTGTGTGTGTGTGTGTGTTCACAGGAAAGGCACGTGCATTAGTCAAGTGTTCAGCATGAGCATAGCCACTCTGTGAGGTGTGGAGCCAGAGTCTGCATATGGGAGTTTCCCTGCACACGTCGGGGAGGAGAAGGAGGAGGAGGAGAAGGAGAGGAGGAAGGTCAGCAAGCGAGCTGGAGGACCGGGAAGGGTTGCACCTGGACCATCTGCAAACGAGGCCTGCAGGAAACCCTGGCAGCCTGCAGTCAGCCACTGCCATGCTATGCAGCCCTGAAGGGGAGCTTGTGGAGAGCACAATGGGGCTGGCACCCCTGGGGAAGCTGCTGCCCATGTGGCTCTCATTTCTGTGCCCAGGACCAGCTGTGAGCCTGGCACTGGTGATGATCAGCCGGGCCTACGGGCAGGAAGGTGAGCTGGGCACATGGCGCAGGAGAGCAAGGACAAGCTGGACCTGCTGCGCTGCTCCCCACCCTCCCTTCTCTGGATCTCTCTGGGGCGTGTGTATGCACATACACATGCAAGCACATGCTCTCAGGTACACGAAGAAATTTTGTATTACATTGATTTGGTGGAAAGCCAAATGAAAATTAAACTCATAAAAATGATCCTTTCTGATAAATCCACTGAATTTCAAGCAACTTGCTTTTTTTTTAAAAAATCCCTTTTTTAAAAAGTTGGTTTATTTATTGGTACCTGTTAAAGTTAGGGGTTTCAGGGAGAAAGATTACAGTCAGGACACAGAATTTATAACATTACTTATGATGGTTACCCAATGTTAAACACAAAATAGTGCAGGAAATCTGTCCACAACACCAAAGTCTGTTCTGGGAGGCCCAAAGGCCAATGGTGGAAGCTAGAAAGTCTATGCCAGCGGGATGAAGGATCTGTGCTAGCAGGTTGAGGGTTCTACAGTGGAGCCAAAAAGCGATGCTCAAATAAAGACCAGGGCTCCCCAAAAAGTACCACAGCCATCCTCAGTGACAATGAGGTCCTGTGCTCTGATGATGAGAACAGTCGAGTACATGCCAGGAAGCCAGCATGACACCTTCTTCTGGAGTTTGAACGGCAACCATCTTCCCCTCTGGAGCCAGGAAGCAATGCTCAACATAGGACCAGAACTCCCCAAAGTGAACCACAGCCACTCTCAGTGACAACGTCCCGAGCTCCTCCTATGATAATGGCCAAATTTCTATTGAGGGAGCCAGGCTGACAAGCTTCTCTAGAACCAGTGGCTCCAAACAGCAGCACTTAGGAGAACCCACAACACCACGATCTCCCTCTCCACGTCTCTTTATGCTGGTAACTTTCCTCAGGTGGGCTGTCTACACTCAGCACCACGCTGATTTAATTCAGCTGGTGTTAAGTTGACCACCAGTTTTTAATCCATAACAGTACCTAATAATTGAGCAGAGCCATGGGATACAGTATGATAATTCAAAGCAGGTGTACGCTGTGAGCCCCCACATCTTTCTAGCACGGTGACTCCCCGTGAAAACCTCCTAGGTATAACAGCATCTGCTGTACTCCACCCTCCAGATCTCACACGGGTCTTCCATTGGCCAACCTAACTCAGGACAATGGGAGAAGAGCAAACTCTGGGAGAAGTCATTCCTGGGCTCAGTCGAGTTGCTGCAATATGACCCAGGGGCTGAGCCATGCGGTAGATGTGGATGAGTAGTATTAGTGCTAGTAATGTGTGAGCCAAAAGTGGAGTGAGGGGAAACAGGAGGGAAAAGAGACCACTAAGTGTTGGAGATGGTTGGAATAAAGATCTGAGTGAGCTAAGGGCAGTGGAAATGGAGAGAGCTAGACTGGGGCAGGTGAAGAAGGGTCATGTCAAAAGACAGAACTAGGACAAATCAAGCATGGGCATTGAGTTGTCATTCTGGAATTGAGTGGCATTTCATTTCATAAGACAGAATGAGTGTTTTGATGAGCTGAGTAGAGAAAGTTGGTTTCATAGACAACACAAAAGCTAAAGAAAGCAGAAACCAAGAGCAAAATGTGGATTAGTCATTTCTTATCACGATGACTAAAATTGACTTGTCTGGGGGTTAAGTATGGTGTCTCACTCTCCTGATCTCTGGGAAGATCAGATAAACAACCAAGTGTGGACTTTGTGGCATGGAACTTTGGCATCAGTGACTCCATTTTGCTTTGGCCAGTTGCTCATTAGGACAGCAAGAGCTCTGTCCAAATGAGCGGCCATCCATACACTTCATTTAACTCTGAGAAGCAGCACTTAGCTCTGGGGCTTTGATGAACATATGTAATGTGGATGGCTGTACCATTAAAAATCAAACCTCATGAATGTTTCCTCATTTGTAATAGAGATAAAACTGGTTTTTGCTGTATGGAGATGCTGCATACTTAGTACAGAAGAAAGCCAAATAGCCATCTGGACAGACTGGAACACTCCAAATAGAAATTTGGGGGCCACTCATTTAGAATGGTGGGAAGAGTTCGTGTCAATTTAGAACTCGTGGTGAGAAAGCCAAGTTAGGATGTCCAGGCTTCTGACCCCCATCAGGGACTGGAGAAATTAAACAGTATGACCAAGCTGGGTCAGGGCAGGTCTGAGCCCCAGACACTGGGCCTGGAATTCTAAGCATAGAGAAGGCCCTTTAAGGAAACACTAGGAGTGTCGTGGTTGAGGATCACTCCCAGACACTTAGGACCAATGCCTGCAAGCGCTGGATCCAACTTCTGGTTGACTCAAAGAAGCCCAGAGTTGTGGAAGGTGACTGAGTTAATCCTGGGTCTAAAAATATTTGTCATTTTCAGCTTGGTAGGTGAGAAAAATAGACAGAGGTAAGGATGCAGAAAGCAAAGTGAAATTTATACAAATGTTAGACATGCTGTTTCTCTGGGACTAGGGGAAATGAAGATGCCCTGGGAGCCTGGTAGAATTGAGTCCAGTTGAGTGCAGTAATGGGAAAAGGAAAGGAAAAGAGAAGGGAGAGGAGGGCAGGGCAGGGAAATATTTGCAGTTGCCTCTTTGCTATCCAATGAGCTCTCAGCAACCATCACATACCGTATGTGTGCTTCTACCAGGCCGCCCACTTCACTGTGTTGTCTTTCACCAGACCAAGAAGGTTTTCCTACTCAAGGCCCAGACTGGGTCGTGATGCGCTTCTTTTCTCCTTTTCCTGAGTTTCAGTAGTCCATGATTGGGGCCAGATGAAGTGTTTTTTTCCCCTGTAGGTAGGAAAACCCAATACTCAAGGCATTCCTGTTTCAAAATTTAATAAGGGGTGCTCAGGTTTGTTGATTTTCAAATGGAAAACATAGAAAATGAGCTGATTAACAGATGTCTGACATTATTGGACCTCATCCAACTTTCAGTGCTTAATAAACCCTCATGCTGAGTAATCCTGGGGAAGAGGGGTTCAGGACCACATCACTACTACTGGTTACAAAGGACTTGATACAATTTTTGACCTCAGAGATAAGTCCAGAAAGGCTACCAGAACTATAATCATCTGGGCTACTAGAAAACCAGTGTGAGAAAGCCAGCAAATTCCTGCGATCAAGGCATTCCAGAAAGTTGGCCTGCACATGTCAGGCTAATGTGATGGGATGTTCTTTTGTTAGCCTTATTCTGCTCTTGGCTCATCCAGCTGAATTTATTTCCCCCTCAGCCTCCTTGGGTCCCTCAGGATGACACCTAGAGCAAACCTGGTGTACATAGAAGTTATTCCTTTCAAGATTGAGACTCTTTTGGATACCTGCAGTGGCCTTTGGTACCCAGTGATCTGACTTTCCCCCACCCCTTGAAAATGTCCTATGATCAAAATTCTTTCAGGAAATGTTCCCAACATACATGCAACTATTTTGCTCAGATGCTAGCAAAATCTAGTTCTACAGATATTTCTTTTAATGGTATTTTAAAATATTTATTTTCATCAATATAGTTCATTTTGGATCTTAACCAATCTTCAAGTGCTAATCAAGTGGATTTGCAGCTTCAGTAAATTTCTCTCAGATGATCCTTTCAAAGAACCATACAACACTTCCCATTGTAGCAAAATAAATAATTACAGAGTAGATTGTTCTCTGACATTGCAAGAAACATGCCAGTCTGGGTAAGAACAATTAGGAAGTTTCAGCTTCAGTGAGCATGGCCTTGAGTTTTGTAATCCAAGTAGCTTTCAGCCTGTTGTAGAGAGCATGTTTATAGCCACCAAGCAATACTACCATTTAACACACTCACACTTACAGTTTCTTTTGTTAAAAAAAAATATCAGATATGACTTTAACATGGATTATGTTTTTTTTTTCCCAAGAATATTTCTTCTAATTTTTCTGCAGCAAAGCAGCTGCGGTTGCTATGCCATCAGCTCTGTTGCTATGGGGGATGCCTTGGGTGTTTGCCAGGCTATGATTGGTTATTTCAGCACCTTATGTTCAGCAGTTGACATTTTTCTATGTTGAATCATGCTATTTTATTTTAATTCAATGGGTAGGCTCAATAATGTTGATCAGCATTGAAAGAACTGCAGTTAGATATAAAGGAATCCCACTGCTTCCTTAGAAAACATTAAGAGTCTAAGGGGTACGTAAAGGAAACATGTATGTACATGAGAACATGCGAGAATACATGGGAATATATTTGGAAAAAAGTGACTCTTTAACTCATGAAATTTAGAGCAATGGAAAAGGATGACTGTCAGCACTTAAGCAGTTATCCTAAGCAGAGAAATTATGTCAAATTGGAGGTCATGCCCTCTTAATTTAGTGACACAATACTTTTATGACAGATTTAACACAAAAGCCCCTCCTTCAGGGTCAGTCTTTGTAAATACAGTTCTCTGCTTTCCTACGCTTTGAAAGCAACATTGAGAAAGGATTTTCACCCCGAATCTATTTTCTTTTTCTTTTTTTTTTTCTTTTTGCGGCACCGGGGATTGAACTCACGACCTTGTACTTGCCAGGCAGGCACTTAGGCCACTAAGCTAGATCCCTGGCCCTGGTGTTTTTGAAACAGGGTCTCACTATGCCTTTCAGGCTGGCCTTGAGCTCACTTTGTAGCCCAGGCTGGTCTCGAACTCACAAGGATCCTCCTGTCTCAGCCTCCCCAGTGCTGGGATTACAGGCGTGAGCCACCGCACCCGGCTGAATCTACTTTCTAATGAGCTGTCTTTGTCTCTGTAATGCAGTGGTGTTAATGGGGTGTTTCAGGCACTCACCAAACCAAAATTTGAGAATTTTGTAAGAAAAAAGATAAACTCATTATCATAATCATTGTCTCTAGTCTTGATAATCTTCTCAAGGGCCAACAAAATTATCCTCTGGTAAATGAGACCCAGGAGCTCCTGTTCGCCAGTTGCTTAGTCACCAGTCTATTTAAACATGACACAAGTTTGTAATTTTACCAAATGAACACTCTGAAACAGGCTTGCAAACAAAATATAAGTAAGTTGGCTTTATCCTAAGGAATCAAGATTTTCCTGCTTAGAAACACATAACAACCATATTTTAGACTGATTTTTTTTTCCAATGGCATTTGCAGTCTTCAGTATTAGAGGACACTGGAAGCTAGGTTTGAGAGAGAATGTGACATTTCTATAATAAAATTTATTTTAGAAAACAACTGAATCATTTCCTGAATGCGTTTATTCTCAACTGCTGAGTGAGTTTTTCATCTCAATAATTCCCCTCCTAAAAATACTCCTGGTCTTTAGCAATTAAAGAGTCCATATGCATTTGGGTTACAGAGAACACAATCTAGTATTAATTTCCAAGGAATTATTTACACAAAACTTTTCAGACTACTGATGCATATATGGGTATTTTGATACGGATATTATATTCTTGAGCAAAAGGTGTTTTTCATTCTAAATAGAAAATAATAACTGAAGAGACTTCGAAGCAGGAACAACCCCATGTCCAGTTGATGATGACCATGTCAAATACTCCTGGACACTTCACCTGTGTCTATTTAAACTCAGGCACAGTGATGGCCCAAGGACAGATGCCCACATGTCCAGTTCTCAGACTGGGCCTCTCTCTCCCCTTCTGTCTATTATTCTCTCCTCCAAAAACAAGCAAGCACATTGGTGTAAAACCTGAATGAATACTAATATTCCCTTCCTACTGTCTGTAAAATAATGTATTCTTTTTTGTGGAAAACATTTGGGAGGCCAGTAGTAATCTTATTCTCATTTAAATGAGTGAATTATAGAGATGAACCAAGCTGTGTAACTTCTTTCCTCTTTGCCAGCTGGATTTGCGTTTCTCCCCGCACTCTGCTCAGTCTTATCTGAAGGCCCCGCACCAAACTTGTGGGGCCAGGAGCACGAATCTCCTGTGTCTTCCCTCTGTGAATCAACAGTTCCCCCAGATTCCTTCAGAACCCTTCTTCATTCGCCCACAGCAGTATTTTGGGCTTTGCCTTGTGCCTGCTTTGATTGCAACAGCGGCTTTGTCCTCGTCCTGGTCTCTAGCCTGGCTTCTCCAGGCAATTTGCAAAATGCTGCTGCTGCTACTGGCGATGATGAGGGCTGCCTGCTCACACTTCTCGTTGGGATGTCCCTTAGACATTGCTTGCATTCAGTGTGTCCAAATCTCGCCCTTGAGCTACTCTGACACTAGAAACTTTTCAATCTCAGTCGTTGTCATCAAAATAAATGGAACCCTGTTAATCTTATTCATAAGGATAAAAACTTCAGAGTCTTTCCAGTCTTATTTCTGTCATGTCCAATATTCAAGAAAAAATAAATCCGCTGGCTCTGCCTTGAAAATAAGTGTAGGCTCTTCATCATGTCTTCCCACCTGCCCAACTGCCAGCTTCCTCTAAGCCATCCTTGCCCAACGCCCTCATGTCTCCCCTCTTGCTGTGGAGCAGTGTTCCATGGTGTGTAGGGTTAGCCCCTCACCTCTTGCAGAACCTCTGACCTTTATTCAGATTTTAGCTCTTTACGAAAGAAGCTGCGGTAAATGTGTATGGACACGTGTTCTCATGTGACCAGTGTACAGTTTTCTGGAATACATGCTTAAACATTGCCATCCAAGATTTGTGAGTCATATGAGTTGCATATTTTGTCTCCTCAGAATCTGTGAAACTATTTTCTGGGGTGACTGTGTTGTGTTATTTTGCAGTCATGCTACAAACATGTGAGAGGTCCAGTTTCTCTGTGACTTCACCAGCCTTTCATCATGTCACCATTATTCACTTTACCCCTTCTGATAGTTATATAATGACACTGTGCTATTGATTTGTATTTCTCTGAAGGCCACTGATATTAAACCCATGTGCATAAAATGTTGGTCACCTCTGGACTGCCTAGGGAAAATGTCTACTGAAGGCTTTGGCACATACTTTAATTTTACTTTTTTATTACTATCTTTGAGAGTTTTTTTTTTATAGATTCTGGATACTACTGTAGGATATGTGGTTTGCACGTGTTTTCTCTAGCTCTGTAGCTTTTTTATCCCTTTCAAAGTGATGGTCACAGGCAACAGTTTTAATTTTGATGAAATTGATTTATTAATTTTTCTTTTCATGAGAAATTATTGTGCTTTCAGTGCCAAGTCTGAAAGCGCTTTGTTTAGTCCTCAATCCTAAAGATTTTTTTTCTTTTTTCTGAAAATGTTATAGATTTATATTATATATTTAAGTTCATGACCCATTCTGAGTTGAGTTTCGTACATGGTGGGATATTAGGTTGAGGTTGTCTTGTTTTGCATATAAATGTCTACGGGTTCCAGTACTATTTGCCAAAGGACTGTTCCTTGCTCCATCAAATACCTTTCAGTCCATTGTCAATCACAGGTGAGTTGTGTGAATCCATCGCTGGGCTGTCTGTAGTATACCATACAGTTAAGTGTCTTTTCCTCCACCAATACCACATGGATATTTATCAGCGCTTTTCTTTAATTCCTTCACCGGTACTTTATAATTTTCAACACACAAACACTGTCCCTGCTTCCTTGTTGACCTACGTGTTTCATTTTCTTTGCAGTCACTTTAAGTGATGCCATGTTTTGAATGTTTTCCTATATTTGTGTTCATATCTAAGAATGTGATTGCTCTTTCTGTGTTGATTTTGAATCCTGAAACATTAATGAAATCACTGATGAGCTCCAGGACTTTTTCCCCATAGATTCCTTGCAATTATCTATAGACAGTTATGTTAGATAGAGACATTTTTGTCTCTTCCTTTCCAATATGTGTGCATTTTATTTACTTTTCTTAGCTTAATGCAGTGCCTAAAATTATCAGTGCTGTATTAAGCAAAGAATGGTGAAAGCAGTTATCCTTCCCTTATTTCTGATCTTAAAGAAATACAGTCAATATTTAAATATGTTAACTAAAGGATTTTCATAGATGTGTACTTCCCTCTATTCCTATCTTGCTAATTAAGAGTCATCATAAATATACGCAGGATTTTGTCAAATGCCCTTCTGTATATCAGTTTTTCTTGGGCCTTTTTATGCATTGAATGGCACTGTTGGAGGGGAGTTGTTAGGGATACTGACTGATTTTATAATAGTAAACCAGCTTTGTGCTAAGTGACCATGGCATATCATCTGCTTATAATGTCTTGGATTCTATTTGCCAGTATTTTGTTGCTGATTTTTGCATTTGAATTCATGAATGGTGACAGTCTTTTACTTTCTGGATTTGAAGTCATAAAGTAAGTTAAGTATTTTTCTTTTCTGTTCTATTTTGTAGAAAAGATTACAAAAGTTGGTGTTAATTCTCTAGTGAAACCATTTGGGCTAACAAATCTCTTTCTCCAAAGTTTTGATTTAGGAATTCAATATCTTCAATGGTTGTGGGATTATTTTGATCATCTCTCACATTCTGCTTGGGTTTTGGTAATTTGTGAATTTAAAAAATTGGCGCATTTTTTTCTAATTGCCAAATTTTTGAGCATCGATTTTTGTAATGTTGCTTTAATATCTTTTTAATGGTTGCAGAACCCATAGTGATAGCCTTTATTTCATTCCTGAAATTTTTGATTTTCATCATCTCTTGTTACTATTATCAATCATGCAAGACCTTTAGCCATTTTATTGATTTTCCCCAAAGAGCCAGTCTTTTGCTTCATTGATTTTTCTGTGCTGTTTTTATCTTTATTATTTACTTCCTTGTGTCTGTTTCTGGTGTACTTGGTGAGTGCTTTTCTACTTTCTTGTGGTGTGAACTTAGACCATCGATTTGAGAGTCTTCCTTATTTGATGCTATGAATCTCTCTCAGTTTGGCTTTAGCTGCATCCTATATACTTTGAGTTTTGATTTTCATGCAATGTATTTTTTAAAATTTTATTTTATATGTGCTCCTTGACTCATGGTTTATTTACAAATGTATAATTTCATTTCCACATATTAAAAATGTTCATGTTTTCCATTACTGATTTTAAACTTGATTCCATTAGCATGAGAGAACACAGTATGTGTGATTTCAATATTTTTTTTTTGAGGTTTATTTTATTGCTCAAATTCTGGTGAAGTTATGGGTGCATTAAAAAAGGTGTATTCTGAGCTAGGCATGGTTTAGTCCTCTAGGAAGCTGAGGCACGAGGATCACAAGTTCAAATGCAGTTTGAGAACCTTAGTGAATTAGCAATACACTATCTCAGAACAGAAAAAAGAAAAGAAAGAAAAAAGAGATCAGTGCTCATTACAAAGATCCTGGGTACAACACTCAAGATCACCAAAATAAATAAATAAATAAATAAATATTTAAACGTTTACTCTGCTATTGTTGGGTGTAGTATTCTGCACATGTCAATTAGATTCTGTTCTTTGGTTGTGTCATATGGAATTTCTACATCCCTGCTGATCAGTATTTTTTATCAGTTTTGAAGGGAAAGTTGCTCTGGTCTTCAACTATGATTCTAAATATGTTTATTCTTTCAGTTGTTTTGGGGTCTGGTTCATGAGTCTTTATTTCAAGTTATCACAGTGGGGTGTTGGGGAAAGTTTTCAATTAACAATAATAGCGCCTCAGATAAAATTTACTGCCTATGATACTGCCACTGCAAAAAGCTCGTGAGTCTTTATTCGGTGCGTACGCATTTAGAGTAAGAAAGTTAGATCTTCCTAGTAGATTTAAATCATTGAGTCATGGTCCTAATTCTTTCTAATAATTTTCCTTAACCCAAGGTCTATTTTATCTGATGTTAATATGGCCATACCTATTTTTTAAATTAATATTTGTATGGTATATTTTTTCTGTTGAATTTGAAGTGAATTTTTTATAAGTAGCATATATTTGAGCATGTTTTATTCATGTTGTCAATGTCTATGTTTTTTAGTGTATATCCTACTTATAATTAAGATCCTCATTGAAGTATTAGCATATAAATTGGCCATTTCCTTTATTTTCTGTTGATTTTTCTCTGGTTCTTTCCTTCTGTTTCTCTTTTCTGTCTTTCTGTGGGTTACTTGAGTGATTTTAGGTGTCTGTCAATTATTTATAGTGGATTTAATTATGGTAAAATATATATAACAGAATTTACCATTTTAGCCATTTTAAGTGTATAATTCTCTAATATTATATTAACATAACTATGTAAACATCATTTCTACCCATCTCAGGAACTTTATATCATCCCAAACTGAAACTCTCTGTCTCCAAAAAGTTCTGCCTTCCCAGCTTCTGGTAACTAATATTTTACTCTTTGTCTTTATGAATTTTCCTATTTTAGGAATCTGAGCTAAGTGAGATCATACAAAAGTTGTCTTGTTGAGTGTCTAATTTATTTCACTCAGTGCAATATCTTCACGGTTCATAAGTGTTGTTGCATGTGTCAGAATTTCATAAGCCTGGATCACATTCCTTTGTATGGTTGGACCACATTTTGTGGTCACTTGGGGTTTTTCTCTCTTTTGTCTATAGTGAATTGAACCTTATAAGGAAGTATCTTCTTGAGTGTGTGCTTTTAATTCTTTTGGTTCCAAATCCAGAGCTGGAATTGCTGGACCATGTGGTAATTTTATATTTAACTTTTTGAGAAAACCCATTCCTGTGGCGGTCCAGTAGTTGCTTCATTTAAATTCCCACCACCAACGCACCAGTATTCCTGTTCTTCCACATCCTTCCCAGTGCTTGTTATTTTCTGCTTGACTTTTTTTTCTTATAATAGTCAAGCTGATAGGTATTACGTGGTACCTTACTGTGGTTTTGGCTTGCATTTCCCTAAGGTTTAGTGATTTTGAACGTCTTTTCATATGTTTATTGGCATATTGTATATATTCTTTGGAGCAATGTCTATTCAAGTCCTTTGTCTATTTTTAATTGATTATTTTTGTTTGTTTTGTTGCATCATTAGTGTTATTTACATACTCCAATTATTAATCCTTTTTCAGCTGTAAGATTTGAAAATATTTTCTCTGCAGTAGTTTTTGGCACACACACACACACACACACACATCAGGGGTTTTCATAGTGATTCTCTGAATATTACATTGCACACGTGTAACTTATCACAGTCCACTGGTACCAACATTTTATTTTACCACCTTATGCAAAGTATGGAAACCTCATTTCCATTTACCTTCTCCACTTTTAGATATTATTGGCTTGTATCAGATTGCATTTTAATGTTTGTTTCAGTCATTATTAATTGTGAAATTCATAAATAAAAGGTTATAGATACCCATATTTCTGTTCTTTCTCCCATTTCTTTTTTCCTTGTGCTCCAAGAGTCTTTAATCTTTTATTTTTTTATCCTCACTTGCTTTTCACTTTCTATTTGTGATTTTATTTCATTTCTGTTTGGAAAGCTTCCTTTAGCCTATCTTTAAGGGTAGCTTTGTAAGAGACACTTTTAACTTTTCTTTGTATAAGAGTGTCTGTATTTCCCCTTCCTAAAGTGTGGTTTTCTGGAGTACACTTAGTGGTTTTCTTAGCCACTGCAAGTTCATTTCTTCCATCACTGGGCAAACTTTTTTCACTTCTTTCTGGCCTCCATGGCTCCGTCTGGAAAGTCTGCCATTACTAGCTGATGACTGTGTCTTCTAACTACTGTTAAAATATTTTCTTCTCCTTTGATTTTCAGAAGTTTAATTATATGGTGCCTTCATTTGTGCTCATGGGGTGTATCATGTTTGGAGTTTTCTGAATGTCTTGGATCTGTGGCTGTGCACACTTCCAACAATTTAGGAAGTGTTCACCTCCTCCTTCCTTGAACATGCTTTCAGCCTTATCCCCTTTCTCTGCACTTGCCCAGAATCTAATGCTAGGGAAGCTGGAACTTCTGTGATTGTCCTGCAGCTCCTCGAAGCCTCTGTCCATTCTATTTTGCTGTTCAGATGGGGTGGATATAGCCAATCTGTCCTCGTGCTTACTGATTCCATCAGCTCCGTTCTTCTTAGCTCATCCACCAAAGTTTTTTTTTTTCAATTTCTGTGATTGTATACTTTAGTTCTGTAATTCTCTTTTGGCTCGTAGTAAATTCTGCTTTTTTGCTGACACTTTCTATTGTTTTGTGTGTTCCTTTGTTCCAAGAGAATGTGTAATTGATTGCTGTTTACAGCCTCCATCAGTGTTTCCCGTCATCCTGATTCTTCTCGGTCCTGCCAGTCGATTGTCCTTTCTCATTCAAGTTGTGATTTTCTTAATTTCTACACAGAGGGTCTTGTTTTGCTCTGTCTAAAATTGTATATTGGGTCTTTTGAGGTCCCTACAATAAAAAATAAAATGAGATTAACTAAAAATGCAAGCTCATTTTGGCATTCAGTCACCCTGCACCAGTGTCGCCAGGCCCCGCGACCGTGCGCTGTGGTTCCACTGGCTACGTGGTTCCCAACACCTTCTCGCTGCTGCTGGGGTCCTCGGGGTCCTCGGGGTCCCTCTGGTGCCGGCCATGACTGAGCCTTAGGTCTGCAGGGACAAGGAGGCTCCTCGAGATCAGCCACTTGTCAGAAAGTAGAGTTTTCATGGAGGGAAATCCAAGTAACAATAGCTGGAAAAAAATACAAAAATAAGGAAGAAGAGTACAGAACAAAACACAGGGAAGTACAAAAGACAAAATGAATCTCCTCCCCCGTGTGTTTTACAGCCGGCCCTATGAGCCTGCAGCCACGATGGAAGAAAGAGAAATAAAAAGAGGCCCCACGCACGCACTGCCTTTATCCTCCTCACTGCTTCTGCCTCTGGAATAGACCACAGTAGGTAATTACCATATTGGCTGGCACCCTCACCCTCTGTTTTAGGGGACAGTGTGTCATGGTAGCATTGAGGATGCAAGTGTGGGGACAACTTACTTCTACCAAATCTTCCCCCAAGTGTGAACCAGGAGGGAACTAAGACTGTGTGAGAACAAACTTCATTCTTTGGCCGCTCTACAGTTCGCAACCTGCTCTCATGTACCTTAGCTGACTCCGCTCCCGACAGCGTGTTCTTCCCTCTGGATCTTCTAAGAGCATCATGCAGACTGGTAGTGAATACCAGTAAGATGGCTAACTCAGCTGTG
>RJWT010017421.1:0-19356 GCA_004365215.1 Cuniculus paca | reverse complement strand
CAGCAAACAACGGTTCAAGTCCTTGAAGACTTTAAAGATTATAAATATTATTTAAAGAAAGGGGAGAACAGATGCACCTTATCTTCCTTGTGCTGCTGGAACCCAGGCCAGGGTGCTCTGCCCACGTTTCCATCAGCCCCAAAAGAGGCCTCGTACCCGCTACTCGGTCCCCATGTTCCCTCCCCTCATCTCCTGGGAACCACAAAGCTACTTTCCATTTCTGAATTTGCTTCTTCTGGACATTTTTTGTAAATGGCGTCACACAATACATGGAGTTTAGTGTCTGGCTTCTCACACTACGTCTCCAAAGTGCATCCATGTTGTAGCGTATGAAGACTTCGTGTATCAGAACCTCACTCGTTTCTGTGGCTAACAATTTTCCATTACAGACTGAGTTCTTGAGAAGGTCAGTGCTTGTCTTGGGCTAGTGATCTTTATATTTTCCAGCCAATAGCTTCCTCTCTCATGGGGTTAGCAGTCAGGATTTGAAGTGCTCAGGGCCGAAAGGTGGCAAAGGGGCCAAGGAAGGCAGTGGCTGGGAGTTAACGCTGTTGAGTGTCCCCAGCATGCGGCAGTTCACGTACACTAGGAGAGCTCGGCAGCGTTGCCTTCCCTTTCTGCCTCCTCTCCTGCCCTTCTCTCGCAGCCTCTGCCCCTGACTGTCACTGGGTACAAGTGGCTCAGCACCCCATGCGATGGGTGGGTACTCAGCTCAGACCGTGGGTCCAGCGGTTCCCATGGCTCTTCCTGGGTGTGGCTCAACAATGCAGGCTGCTGTGCCAGGGAAGAACAGCTCCGCTGAGAGCTGCCTGGTGTTGCACAGTAAACGAAGCACTGCAGCTGGCGCTCTGTGCCCACTGCGATAACCTGGTGAAATCAGGAAGCCACTATGCCCGTTTGCAGAAATGGTACCTGAGGCCCAAAGAAACTGATCAGCTTGTTCAAGGTTATGACTCTAATCCACAGTGATGGAGCCAGATCTCATCTCCTAATGCCTAGCCATGTAGCCAGCCAGTATTTATGGAGTCCCTCCTAGACCAGGCCCTGCCCTGGACTCTGCGGATACCACAGAGGACCAAACGAGCAAATCCCTGCTCTCATGGCCCCATAGGAAATTACATGGGATGAATATGGACCACACGTAAATATGGACCAGCTGGAGACAAGCTTGAGGCGAGGAATCAGGGCACAAGATAAAGAGTAGCAGGACCAGTGGAGTCAGAGAGGAGGGCACTGCTTAGGGGGAGTCCGAGGAGGCCTCTCTGACCAGGGATAGGGGGCCAGCCCTCAGCGAGCTGTGAGGGCATCTAGAGAAGGTGCCATCAGCTCTCACGTGCCAGGCACCGCGAGGAGCTATACATGCAGACTCACCTGAATTCTCACGCGATCCTTGTTTGGTGGTACTACAATGATCACTTGTAAAATGGCTTGAACATAACAAGTTCAGACAGTCTATGAGGTTTAGGCTGAGGTTTCAGGCACCTGACTTCCCTCCGGTGTCACTGACGCAGACCAGAGCCCCCGGGGACGTGCGAACTGTCTTTCCATTACTCTGCATGTAGCAGGGCCCCTGAGATGGGAGCCGGGTTCCTGTGGGAATTTCCAAACTGCCCGAGAGATTCTTGGTTCCTCTTTTGAGTCTGGTTCTTCCTCAGCACCAGTGTCTGGTGACAGGAGGCGCTCAGATGGGAATGTCGAGCAGCTCATTGATGGTGTGAGGTGACCTTTAGAGCAACTCCCACACTTCCCCTCAGATGGCCGGACAAAAAATCCTTGGGAACCGTTATTGAAATTAGATGGCTCCACTTGCAGCTCTGATTTCTCTTTTGCTCATGTCGTCACATCTCAGAATCACATTCGCCTTAGGTGGGACCAAGCATTGGGAGAAGAATCGCCTCCAGTAAGCGGACTCTGGTGTGTCACCGTGTCTGTCTGGCCCATGGCTAAACCAACAGTCTCTAAATCAAGTGACCCTGGAGTGAGAGAAAAGGAAGCAGAGGTAGGAGTTGGGGCAGGCAGATGGGAAGAGAAAAAAGGAAACTCTTGCAGAAGACCTGCCTGGGACGTTTCTATTTATATCACCTAATTTCATAGTGATCTTGAGCAATAGGTATCATACCCATTTTACAGATGAGGAAACAAATTAATCACCAAGTTTCTGGGCTGGGACTAGAGCCCAGTCAACTAGACTAGTTGGCACAGTCCATTTTAGTTCTCTTGTGTTCCTACGAGTAACCAGGTTGTAGCTTGACCTTTAGCTATTACAGCTTTCACTCTAAAATATGCTCCGTTCGTGTTTATGTTCTCATTTATTCTCCCTTTCAGTTACATCCCTTAAAACAGGGCCTGGTGGTGTTCAGCGTCATTGCCAGAAGCAGTGTGTAGGACCATGCTGGGCTAGCCCTCACTGCTATGCAAATACTTGTGATCCTAGCACCCTCTTCTTAACATCCTGGTGGAGCATCGCCAGTCTGACAGAGGTCTGAGCCTGGCTGGTTGGGAAATGTGCCAGCACCCCACGGTCCTGCCTTTCAGGAAGAACCACAGGCAAGGGAGGGGCAGCTAGTCAGGAGGGTTTGGGCCTGAGAGGGACATTGCTTTTAGGTCCCGTGTGGTGTGGGAAGAGTGACCAGACCTCCAGACCCAAAAATCACAAATATAGTCTGATAAGGAATTGTGTGCTACTAAGGAGTGCTAGAAGCTAACAAGGAGATGGCATATGGATGCTGAAATGTTGGTATTTCTAGGACCTAGTGATGAGAGAATGGGCAGCCTATGTAAAATGGAACACTTAGCAAATCCAGGCTCCTGAGTAACTGTATGGATTACAGAGAGCCAAGCGGTAAGGATGGGATGGAGGATGCATTGAAGGTAACAGAAGACCTTAGGAATGGTGCAGAGGTATAACCATGGCCTTGTCTGGTGGAGATGAGGGGAGCCACTGCAGCCTGAAGATGTAGAGTGAACCCAGGACTGAAACAAAAAAATTCTTTCTCAAAGCAAAAGAGCTCAATGGTGAGGCCAGGAAGGGTATGGCAGTGTTGGCTTTCTTATCAGGAAACCAGAGCCTAAAACTGGGGAAAACAGAAAACAAAGAGCATGGCCCTAAGGCCTGGGCTAGAAAGAAATAGATATGTAAAACTGGGAAAGTTTCCCTGGCTTAGCTCCTTCATCTGTAAGACAAAGCCACCAGAATGAATGCTTTTGAAAGTCCCTTGCTTCTCAGGAAGGTGACCAGGGACAGATAGGAAAGGGCCTCAGTGAGTGTGTTTTCTACCCACAGTGTGAGAATTTCTGGAAAATGAGATGACGCTGTTATTCCAAGAAGTTACAATAATAACTGTTGTTACTCTGGCTACACCAAATGCATTTTTTAAATAAGTAATACAAGTAGGGTTGCTTCTCATTATTGAAGTAGTTATGTTCTATGAAGTTGCCGCGACTGCTGACTCAGTGAGGACTGAACCACTGCTCCCAGGGATCATGCAGACAGGTTCCTGTGAGCCTCTAGGAACAGCGTCACTATCACTGATAGCTCACAGCCCTGGTTTAGATGTGATTTTGTTGAGAGACACCTTGATTCACTAACACTGGCTGTATGGTCAACAACTTCAAACTGAAGGATGCTCATCGAACACTTATTTTCCTCTGCAAAGCACAGCACAGATAAGGAGGATTGAGTATATTGCCCATTTAACATACGGCCCTGTTTTCTTCTTGCTGTCTCCCATCTCCCTTTTCCATTCTTCCCCCATGGACACAACCTGCCCTTTCTAGATCCTGAACCTCTCAAACTCAGTTGCCTCCTCTGTGAAGAAGCATAATATGTGCCTCACGGGGCTGCAAGAGGGACTCATGAAATATCACTTGTTCCCTTCCGGAGGGTGATAGTGAAGACATAAAAAGTAGGCTGTGACAGACACTGCGCAGTGACAGCAAGTCCACACATGACCTCTAGACAGACAGAGGACTTTACCCCCCACCACTGCTCATCCTGGGCTCTTGATCAGGGCTGACTTCTGTTTGGGGTGGCATTGTGTAACATAAAACAAATAGCAGGACTGAAGATTCCTTGGTTCAGAGATGGCTCCTATTGATCCTTATTCCTGTAGGCCATTGGAGAAACCCTAAGAAAAAGTACAGGATGGGTTATGTTATGTTTGGTTCTTAAGTCTGATCTTAGTGATGCACCATAAGGATTTTAAACTAAGTTCATTTTTATCCAAATTTATTTACTTTTCAAAATAATAAATTTTGAAAAACCTTCAAAAGCTTTGGTGGTATGACATCAAAGGAAAACAGTGTGGCAGTTCCTCTAGAAACTAAAAATAGAGCTGAGTGCAGTAACCCAGGCCTGTGATCCCAGCACTCTGGGAGCCTGAGACAGGAGAATCACAAATTCGAGCCCAGTCTGGGTAACTTGGTGACGTAGTGAGATCCTGTCTGAAAATTTAAAAAAAAAAAAAAAAGGTCAGGGGGATTGAGATATAGCACAGTATGAAGGCCTTGGGTCCAATTCCTGGTACAGCAAACAAACAAAACCCTAAAACTGCTATATGACTCAGCAAGTCTGTGGCTACATATCCAGAGAACTTGAAATCAGGATCTCGAAGAGGTATTTGCACACCCATATTCACAGCATCTGTATTCACACCAAACAGCAAAATCGGGGAAGAAAGCAAATGTCCATCGACAGAGGAATGGGTCAGCCCAAGGAGATACTGCTCATTGCTTTTTTTGTTATGTGATTTTCTTTCTTTAAAAAGAAAGCAAATCGGGGCCAGGGATTTAGCTTAGTGCTGTAAGCACCTGCCTGGCAAGTGCAAGGCCGTGAGTACAATCCCCAGTACCAGAAAAAAAAAAAAAGAAGGAGAAGTAAATCAGGTCACGTGATAAAACATCATGATAAGTGAAATGAGTCAATCCCAAAAAGATAAATATTCTATGATCCTACTTAGAGGAGGTATCTCAAGTAGCCAAATTCATAGAAAAAAAAGTGCAATGGTAGCCACCAGGGGCTGAGGGAGAGGGAGAAAGGGAACCGTTTCATGGTACAGAGCCTCGGATCTGCCAGGTCTGGAAATCTGCTTCCCAACAACGTGAATACATTTAACACTACTGAGCTACACACTTTAAACAGTCAAGATGGTCAATTTTATGTTATGTGGTTTATTTAGCTATACATATAATGAAGAGGAAAAAATCAAACTGGATTCTTTCACCACGCTTAGTCCCTAGGTACAATACCCCAAGTCCTGTGGCTGGCTGTGCTTCTGGGACTCTATAATGAATAAAAATGAGATCTTGTTCTATTTGCCTCTCCTCAGACAGGCAGGTGACCAAGGCAATGAGGGAAGCGGTGACACTGTCCTGTGAATACAACATTTCTGTTAACGAGCTGGACAGAGCTCGAGTCTACTGGCAAAAAGACAAACAAGTGGTGCTGAGTATCGCAAATGGGAAAACGGATGTGTGGAGTGAGTACCGAAACCGGACCATCCTTGACATCCCTAATAAGCTTTCCCTGGTGATCCTGACCCTGCGCCTGTCAGACAGGGGCAAGTACACCTGTGTCGTTCAGAAGTCTGAAAAAGGGATGTTCAAAGTGCAACACCTGTCTTCAGTCACGCTCATCATCAAAGGTGGGTGGAGTTTTCCGTTCACTCAAGGCTGCTACCTTCTTAACACCCTTAAAAAATACTCTGTTGATTTAAGTGGAGATTTTGCCAAAGAAGGATGTATCTCACTTCATCGCTTAGGGTTGAGTCTCATTATTCAGTAAACCCTAACTGATTTCTTAAGGTGGAAATATCTGCTACTGTGCATTTCTTGGACTTCGACAGTGCAGGTTCATGAGCGATCATCCCAGGTACTCACGTGACCTGTAATGCCTTCAGGTCACAGGAGGACATCTTTGATTTGATGTAGCCGTACTGTTAACTGCACTTGAGCCCGTGAAAGCATTTTGGAAAGATTCAAGAGCAAGGCAGGCATACACATCTTTCAAGTAGTATTTGAATATCTATAGCTATTTTACTATTATATTCTAATATTTGTATGTGATAATTATGGTGCATTTGAAGTTCTCACCTAAATTGCCTGCACAATTTGCTGTTAGAGCATTGGGGGAATCAGTCATACCTGCCACAAGGAAAGACATGAATTCCCGAATCACAGCCCTGTTTCTACACCAGCAGCGAAGGGCAAGCCTTCCTCAGTGTGGGCAGGAAGGAGGAGACAGTCCTGGAATTAAAGGGTGAGGCCTGGAGCCCTTGCTGAGGAATGATAACCTCGGGCCACTCTCCTGCACACGAAAGTCAAGACACTGCTTCTTCCTGGGCGCTTGAGGTTTTAGTGAAAACCAAACCTTATTCTTAGTAAAACGTGATGATACATCTTTGGCGGCACCTGGGATCAAACTCACAACCTCACACTTGCCAGGCAGGCGCTTAGGCTGCTGAGCTAAATCCCCAGCCCATGATTCATCTTTGAAATAAATAATTTCAGGAGATTCATAGTGAATTCCATGCTGTTCTTCCCTGCTTCAGTCATTAGCAATGAATCTTTTCCTGGGGTCACCATGAGCTACATGGAACTCTTTCTTGCCCCTTGCTCTCAGTATTCTGTGCTCATGGTTAGAGCAGATTTATTATAGGCTGGCAGGATTTAAATACTAAGAAGCCATCCTTTTCCAAACTTTTGACCATATCAGATGAGCAAGATGAGACTTAAAAGTAGTTCAACTGTCCCAAGATCACAAAGAATAACTGGGCTTATGACCTCCGTGGGGACCTAAACTTCTCAGTAGAAAGCTAAGCCCTAGGCACTTAAGTATGAGGGATCGAATCCACATTCACTCTGAGAAGTAAAGATTTTAAGCCAAAGAATAGATGAGGCAGAGGTTACCGGAGGTTTCTCTTTTGTTTTATCATTTCTTGCCTCAGCTTTATAGGTTTTCATATCTCATTGGGGGTCAAATATGCAAAGGAAAGCATGCCTCAGCTCTCTTAGAGAAGTGCTAGGAAGTCCCCTCTGCCTGTTTCAGCCACATCAGAGGAGCAAGCAGTAAACGGTAGCAGTCGAGATTACAGGCTCAGGACGGCACGGTTGGACAGGTTTATCTGGTAAAAAAAAAAAAGCCTGCTTTGTAAGAAGCTCCACGTTTAGTGTGGTAGTTACTGCAGGTCCAGGAAAACAGAAGGACAGGAGAGGTGAGACCCCGGGTAGATCTATGGAAGTTCCTGTCAGTGTTCTTGTTCTCTAGTTGGAGGACGACTCCCAAAGTACTCGTTACAGTTTACTAAACAGATAAGCTACAAGAGAACCACCCATACTTCAAAAAGCAGGAAGAAAGGAAGGAAAGGCAAAGAAGACATTCTCTGATGTCAAAAAAACTTGAATGCAAATCCCAGTTCTGCCATTTAACAGCTATGATTTTTCTAAGCCTCCATTTGGTTATTTGTAAAACAAGTTGTTTTAGTTTAAATCCTATGAAATTACAAATATTCACCAGTTGCTGTGGTGCATACTTATAACCCCAGTTACCAGGGAGGCTGAGGCAGGAAGATCACAAGTTCAAAGCAAGCCTGGGCAATGTAAACCCTGTTTCAAATAAGAATAAAAAGGGCTGGATTTGTAGCTCAGTGATAGAGTGCCCCTGGATTTAGACCCTAGTACCAAAAACAAAGAAACAAAAGCAAAAAACCCTAGATATTTTATCTTTTTATTTTTTAAAAGACAACATCATACTATGTTGCCCAGAGCCGCCTTGAACGCTTGGGCTTAAGTGATTCTCCTGCATCAGCCTACAGAGATGCACCACTGCACCCAGCTTAATAGCTGACCTTTTTGGATCTAAATCCCACCTTGTGGGGTTACTGTAAAGATAGAATAAGATATTGTCCAAACATGACTAAAAGGAGCCTGTAAATGTTATTTTTCTCTTTACCTCTTAAAATCACAAGTCCTAGGTCAACATTTATTCACACGAACCTACTTTTTCCTTCTCTAAGTACCCTCCAATCTCAGTGCAGAGTGGTGAAGAATTGATACGATCAATTCGAATCAAAGTCTTTAGATTATACATAACTATTAATAATCTATGGGAAGTTGCAAATTAATCTCATTTTATTATTCTTATTCAAGCTAGCTAGTATATTAAAATATAAACCTGCTGGGCGTGGTAGCACATGCCTAGAATCCCAGCACTTGGGAGGCTGAGGCAGGAGGATCACTGTGAGTTTGAGGTGAGCCTGGGCTACACAGTGAGCTCAAGGCAAGACCAAACTGCATTTTGAGACCCTGTCTTTAAAAAACCCCAAAGAATAAAATAAAATAGAAAATAAAATAAAATGTAAACCCACAGCCGGGCGTGGTGGCTCACACCTGTAATCCCAGCACTCGGGAGGCTGAGACAGGAGGATCGTTGCAAGTTCGAGCCCAGCCTGGGCTACAAAGTGAGCTCAAGGCCAGCCTGAATGGCATAGTGAGACCCTGTCTCAAAAAGACATGGGCCTGGGATTTAGCTCAGTGGCCTAAGTGCCTGCCTGGCAAGCACGAGGTCATGAGTTTAATCCCCAGTGCCGCAAAAAGAAAAAAAAAAAGCAAATGTAAACCCATATACACAGCTATGTAATCTGATGTAATTGTATGTTTGTTTTTTCTCTAGCTGATTTCCCTACTCCTAGTATAACTGACCTAGGAAATATATCTACGGACGTTAAAAGGATACTATGCTCAACTTCTGGAGGTTATCCTAAGCCTCACCTCTCCTGGTTGGAAAATGGAGAAGAGATAAATGCTGCCTACACGACGATTTCCCAAGACCACCAGACAGAGCTGTTCACAGTCAACAGTAGTCTGGATTTCAACATGACGAGCGACCACGTGTTCAAGTGTCTGGTCAAGTACGGAGGCGAAAAGGCGTCAGAGACGTTCACCTGGCAGAAACGTAAGCCATGTCCTCCCTGGGCTTCCTACTCCACAGAACCTAGAAAGAGATTTACTCAGTCAGACACGAATTGAATTTACTGGCACTGATAGCAGTTTTATAGTCGTTTTAGACATTCAAAATATGTAGCCATGACTTGCTAAGGTCAGTGTACAAGACGCACTGATAATGTTGCTGGACTAATTTTATTTTCTTTTAAAATATTTTAAAATTGACACACCTAACAACTGCTATCCATCAAGTAGTCATCTTGGCAGCTATTGTAATAGCATAACAAAAGCACTAATGTTTGTCCTGTGTGATTCCCTTGGGCCCGCAGCACTTTCTCTTAGGATGCCCCACTCCCGTGGTGCCAAGGTATCAAATCTGCATCTTCTATCTGTGAATGTGCTTTTTAAGAACTCCTGGTTCAGCCAGGCATGGTGGCACAGGCCTGGAATCCCAGCATTCTGGGAGCCTGAAGCAGGAAAATCACAAGGTTAAACCCAGCCTGGGCAATTTAGCAATTCGGTAAGACCCTGTCACAAAATTGAAAAAAAAAAGACAAGGGCTATGGTTTTAGCTAAGTGTGGAAGCCCTGGGTTCAATCCCCAATACCTAAACACAAAAACAAAATGAAACAACAAAAACAACAGCAACAAAATTATTGGTTCTTTCAAGGCCAAGTCTGATAAAGAAGGTGAAGGAAACACTCTTTGAAAATGATACCTGAGGGAAAAAACAGAGACTGTCAGGTGCACACCTATGATCTCAGCACTCAGGAGGCTGAGGCAGGAGGATTGCTGTGAGTTCAAGTCCAGCATGGGCTACAAAGTGAGTTCAAGGCCAGCCTGAACTGTATAGTGAAACCCTGACTTGAAAGAAAGAAAGAAAGAAAGAAAGAAAGAAAGAAAGAAAGAAAGAAAGAAAGAAAGAGAGAGAGAGAGAGAAAGAAAGAAAGAAAAAAAGAAAGAAAGAAAGAAAGAAAGAAAGAAAGAAAGAAAGAAAGAAAGAAAGATAGATCAGGTTTGAGCCAAGACATAAATTTACAGAATTTTCTTTCCTGAAGAGGTGAAATTATCTGAATATAAAATACAGGAAAAAACTTGGTAGGTTATCACAGCAGAACTCAGACACTTGAAATACATGGTTGACCATACAGAGCACCATGAGGACTCTTCCCAACCCCACTCCCAAAGATATATTTTGTGTGTGCCCATAGTAAACAATTTATCTGAGTGTGATATTCAGTGGTATGTTAGCATATGGTATAATTTATGGGGTAGTATATGTCTTCCTCTTGTCTTTGTCATTGAGGAGTTATTTTAGGTGGTGCACTACTTCATTCTCATTTACTTATAGCTCTTTCAGTTCTGAGATGGATTTTTATTTTCCTCAATGGACAATGAGATAAAATTTTCTGGGAAAATCAGTTCCAATATAAACCCAGGTTAGCATGGTTTTATTATACTCCAAATTCATCTCTCGATAATCATTTATGTATTCTAAAACATTTATAAAAGTGAGGTTTGAATCAAATAGTAAAATAAAGACAGTTTTAATAAAACTGTCTACTTTTTTCTTTTCTTTCTATTTATCTTTAAATAAAATGGATTTGAAAAAAGAAAAAAAACTGTTTACTTTGTAAGTGACTTATTTTTGCCCTTAGATATATCTACATATATCTATATTAGATATCATTAGATCTACATATATCTGTATAAGGCATATCTACATGTATCTATTTTAGAACGTTCCAAAGGGGAACATTAATGCAGAGGTGAATGAGTAAAGTAAATCACATTTTAGTGGGCCTTGTCTTTGGAATGCAGCTATGGGTGATGTTCTTAGGGTTGCCAAAGTTTTTGTAAAAGAGCCACACAGTGAATATTTTAGACTTTGCAGTTCAGTCTCTACTGCCACAACTCAGTTCTGCTATTACAGAGCAAAAGCAACCATGCAGGAGGCACTAACGAAGGACATGGCTGGGTCCCAGTAAACTTTGCTATAAAAACAGGTGGTACACTAGGTTTGGCCCAGGCACCATGGTTAACCAACTTACAGGTTTTGTCTTTATGGCTGGAGAGTTTAGAGCACAGGCATCATTAGAGTAAGAGGAAAAGGCAAATAGCTCATTTATGGCTGCTGAGGGCTGACGGTATAAACACATCCCCTGGGTGTATAGTGCATGGAAATGTTAAAGATGACGGTTTTTGCTGCATCGATACTTGATTTGGGAAAAACCAAATTCACGGAACAGATTGGGTATATGTGTCTTTTAGTCTAGGCACGATGAATTTGTTAACCCTTGACAAGCTGGAAAGAGGTGAATCAGGCAGCCCTGCTCCTGACCTCGCTCCTGAGCTTTCCTTGCAGGGGCCTCACACAGTTGTGTGCTTTGGACCCTGAGTCCGACCTTGGGATGTGTTAAGAGGTTTCTTAAAGGCAGAAGCAGTTGGCCATGCCTGGTTTTTTCACCCCTCACACACACATTGCTTCTCTAGGCTGACTTCTGTGCTTCCAGGATAGAGCTCCTCTGTCATTTTATGTGTCATTCTAGCCTGCAGTGGCCAATGCTGGGAATCACTTCATGTCTTCTTGCAATCAGGTGTTTTAGGAAAAGGAGAAGGCAGCTTTTCCTACTCTATAAGTGGCAAGCATCTAAGTGCAGATACGCATTTTTGAATAATGACTGTAATGGCAATGCGGAGGAATTACTGTAGCCCAGGACAACTGAGGCAAAGTGGAGGCGGGAGATGAGAAAAATCCAAACTAAGGTAGTTGTTGCAAAAGATTTGCGAAAAGCAAATAGTATCAGAGATATTCTGAATATAGCAATGGGAGCTGACTGGGAAATGAGAACAAAGAAAGTTTGTCTTTTTTATTTGGGTGACTAACAGTGATGTCACCTGTTGCCATGGGTGAATGCAGCTGGTAGATAGGCTTTAGAAAGAATATGGTTCAATCCGATGGAGAAGCTGGTCCCTGGCCATCTAGTCAGCAGCTGCAGCTACAAAATCTGGTGCTCAGAAATGAGACCACAAATATTAAAGATTTAGAAATCTGATGGCATTTCAAGCCGTGGGTATAGATAAGATCACCTGGGAGGACTGGGCCACAGACAGGACATGAGAGCTATGATATTTAAAGGACAAGAAAAAAAAGAAAAGGCTACAAAGAAAACTGAGTGTAAAAAGTGAAAAACGGCAGGCTTGGGTGTTGTAGAAGTCAAGGGCAAGAGGTGTCCATGGGTCAGCTGCCCATGAGAAGTCCAGTAAGCCAAAGACTAAAGTCACCTACGAGCCTTGGCAACCAGGAAAGTAACAACAGTGAGTGAGTACATGTTCAAAGTGTATCCGTAAGTCATTTCAGAGAAACCGTAAAACGATGAGCTACTAAAATACCTTTCCATTTTTACCCTGCCCTCTCTCCAGATCTTGTTGCTAACTCAAAGAGGCTCAAAAATAAATGCTGTAGCTGCCGCGTGTGCTCAGGAGGGATGGGTGGCAGCACCACATACACAAACCCTTCTTTGCCCACCCATTTCCTTCCTTACGCCCCCTTATGCTCCCCATGGAGCCTGAAAAGCTCTCTTCAGGATGCCCCCACCTAATACCAAGGCACACTCGCCATTAGCTCTCTGCTGAGCCTCTTCTCTCCTCCCAGGAGCTTAAGGGTGGATGGTGAAACAAATGCATCTTTCACGTGACTCTCCTAGCTTAATCTGCTATAAAAATGACGTAGGATGACAAGAAGGCTTGGCAGTATCTCTTTAGATTCTCTTATGCCAATCTAGTAAACGCAAAAGTTCAAATTGTCCTTTTCATATCCACTACCTGACATTTGAGTATTAGTTGTTCCCAGTCTGATTGAAAAAAAATATGATTGAAAAAAAGTACGCAAGAGAAATGGTAGCAGCTGTATATTGGTGAGCTGACCAGGCAAAGAAGTGCAAAATTCTCTGCAGGTTCATATAGGAGATGTATAGGATGGGAGTCAAGCAGCAGGAAATGTACTACCGTTCACATTATTCATTTCTCTCCATAGCCCAGCCACCAAATCCTGATACTCCTGGTAATCAGTTCCCAGTGTGGATGAGTTTCCTGATTTCCGTATCTGTGGTTTTTGCCATTGTACTCGGGGGCCTGGCCTGCAACAGTAAGTCCTACCTTTCTGTCATTATGACAGCAACTCCTGGAAACCTGGGCCCCCTCAGTATGTTTCAGCACCTCTCGGTTTCAACCTATTCTCTTCTCATATTTGCAGCAAATCTATGGCAATGTCTCAGCAATTTCTGCCCACTCACTGGACAAAGGTTTCTTGAACACCCAATGGGTGCCTGGCATTTTCCTAGGCCTTGGAGTTACAGAGACAAGAAATCATTGCCCCTAAGATGCATTGTAGTTTAGTTCTTTTATTTTTTTCTTAACTTCATATCTCCTTAGGGACACAGAGGTTTGCTAACTAATTTGAAAACATCTCTGATGCCAATATTCTAATCTTTGATTTGGAGTCTGAGGAAATGCATAATGGCAAGAACAGGGAGGCCAGAATCATTTTCCTGGAAGAAGACAAGATGCAGTAATACAACTGATGAATTACATGGCCACAAATGTTTTCATCAACCATCGATTCTTTTTTTTTTTTTCTGTCTTGTTTTTCAACCATCAATTCTTCAAAATACACTTTTGGATAAAAGATGAGGAATAGTTGATGAAAAGATGTCTAGGAAATTTTACCCTTTGGATTTAAATTTTTGACCTATTTATATACCCTGCTTTTAGTCTCTGTAATTAAGGGAAGAGGACCTGCTAGGTCTGAGCTATAGCTGTAATCATCATGAAACTATGGCTGTAATCACCACGTAATCACCAATTCTTTGTGGAGTAGAAATTACATACCCTGAACGAAGAACGGTAGAAGCCCAACACCCCTTGACTTCCCCAACCTTCAGTGCATGTGTGCAAAGCTCAGTGAAGTTACTAGTGTCCACGCTCAAAGCATTCCATCTCATGGGTAGGATAAAGGAGCAAAGGAGTCTGGGGGACTTGAGGTATTTCTAATATAAACTTTCTATCCCTACCCTCTAGTTCAGGGTTCTGCCTCAGCACTATTACTGCTGACATTTTGGGCCAGATAATTCTTTGTTCTGTTGAGATGAAGTCTCACTATGTAGACCATGCTGACTTTGAACTCGGGATTCCACCATCTCAGCCTCCCTGGTGCTGGGATTACAGGCATGAGACATGACATCAAGCTTGTTTTAGAGCTGTTCTGTGAATTATAGGATCTTTAGCAATTTCCCTGGCCTCCACCCTGGGGTGTCAGGAGCAACTCTTGTCACAGTGTGGCAACCAAAAAAATGTCTCTATGTAATTTCAAATGACCCAGGGTGGGGGGCGGTGTTGGAAATCCTCCCCAGAGTGAGAACGACTGTTCTAAGTCTAACACAGCCTGAAGACTTGCTGAGATTTATGGGCACCACTTAAGGGAAACTCATCTAACCGTTTTATTGTTCATGCTTATCTCCAAGGGTTTGCCTCAAGATGGAGAGAGAGAAGGAACAAGGCAAGACAACAAATGAGGACTATTTATCGTGAATCCTAGAAGCATCAGGCTGAGTAGGATGTCTGAAGGTAGCTTCCTTTAGCAAACCTTAACCAATTTTGAACATGTCATCATGTGGATCACGAGGCACAATCTTCCTCTCAGTACCAAACTTGAGCTCTTTTACCTGTAACCTCACCTTCTTAAAGCCTTCCAAACAGATACAGGATGCCTGGTATCCCTGTCTCCCCATCTGCACTTTGCCTTTGCAACCTCTTTCTTTCCTGTGCCATTCTGCCATCTTGAAATGTTCCTTCTCAGCTAGTTGAAGCTTTCATTATCCACCAAACACTAAAGTAATATTCCTGGGCTACCTTCTTACTCCGATTATTCATTTTTCCCTGCGTCCCTATCAATGGATACAGATTGGGATCATTTTGTACCAACATGATAACACCATTTTTGATCTCTGCCCCTCACTGGCACACTCATCCTACCAACCAATTCCTGAGTCAAATTTCATAGTTATTCAGTCATGTCATTTCTCACTCGAACATCTCAGGGGCTACAGGAAAAGCTTTGAAACTTTTAATCCTTTACATTCCCGCTAAACTCTCCAGTCTGTGGATTCTTCATTCTCTCCACTGTTCTTCCCAAGACAGCTCCCAGACACTTCATATGAACATCCTAGTTTGCTATAAGTGGGGTCCAAGACTTAGAACTGGTCTTGAGGACCCTATATACAATGGAATAATTACTGTCTCAAATGAAAGAACTAACATGGCATTAGCTCTGGTGACAGTCACGCTGTTAATTTAAATCAACTTAGTGTTCTAAAACCCCTTGGTGTTTTCATGTTAAAAAAAAAAAAAAAAAAAAACACGAACACTGAAGTTTAAGACTGATAGCAAGAGACCCGGAGTAGTTATAACCTCTATAAACAGTCTCGCTTTGACTTAGAAATTTAGGGTAACACCAGTGTAAGAAATGAGAGTCTGCTAAATTGCCTTTAAAGGAAAAAAGAAAACTTTTTTATGTTTTGCAAAGGCACTGGTTCATCTTAATCTTACAAAATACATGATTTTTTTTCCACACCCATTTTTATGGGAGAGAAACCCGAAACGCCCAGAGGTTGAGTGATGTGCACAAGGTCACACAGATTAGGAGCCAGCCGGGACTCAAACAGGGCCGCAAGCTCCTGCTCCCTCACTGGCAACAGCAGCCTATTTGTGCTTTTTCCAAAGCAGTCTCTTACATTCCTATCCTGTTTTCATTTCAACATGATGCCACTTGCGGGACATTCTTCTCGCTTTGTTCTGTGGCTAAGTAGAATTTCCCTGACTGTCCTTCTGTCTTAAAAAGCCTGCTGGTCAGCAGGGCATAGTGCACATCTGTAATTCCAGCACTTTGAGAGGCTGAGGCAGGAGGATCACAGGTTTGAGCCCAGTTCACGCAACTTAGCAATTTGACAATAGTCTGTCTCAAAATAAAAAATGAAAAGAAAGCGACTGGGGATGTAGCTCAGTGCAAAGTCCCCTAGGTTCAATTCCCAGTTCTTCAGAACAAAAAAAGTCTTCTAGTCCACTGATGCTTCATAGTGAAACCATGAATCATAAATGCAATCTTCTACATGAAGCGGTATGGCCACCTTGTGAAGTGATTCTGCCTCTGAACGTCTGTATAGCACAACACAGCATTTGGGTTTATTTCATGGGCCCTGTTTTATATCATTTCCTACAGAGTAGGCTTGTTGAGAAAAGCAGACCTTGCCCACCCAGAGAAGAGCTCCTTGGTGGGCAGCATTTTGTTCTTTGGTGATAGTTGGTGCATGATGAACATTTGCTTGATAAATATTTCATGTAGTAAAATTTAGACTAGTTCTAAATTCTGTAACTTTCCTTTTATATGCTTTAGCTGGCAAGATTAATATTTACAGTGTTACTTCAAGTTGGGACTACACTTAGCCTAAAGATTAAAAAATATGTACGATTTTAATATGTTCACTTTTGCAACTTCAGGGCTTGAAGTACTCATTTATTCATTATTTCCTCAGGTCCCACCTGCTTCTGTGGGACTGACTTCTTCTAGAAATGTCTTCGGATGGCCAGGATGATCCTGACTGTGCTCTGGGACAAAACTCTTCCCTTCTGTGGCTCTGCAGAAGCAAACTAGAGGGATGCTGTATGGATACTACAGTAGCTCTGGTGACCTTGACGACAGGACTTAGGAAGAATTCTTCACGTCCAGAAGGGTGAATACGAAGGCCCAGGAAAAGGGCCTACATTGTGAAGGCTAGAGCCAGAACCCAGATGTTCTGGTGCTCATTCCCTTCTTCAGTAAAGTACAAAAGACAAATTTCCTTGAGAAATAATACAAACGGTCCTTTTCATCCCCTACCATAGTACAGTTGGAGAGGGAGAGTTTAAATAAATATCCATGGTCTTTGGTTCATATTGGACTGATGTGAAACACTTACGAGAAAGTTCTCATTTCAGATGAGATAGCTTTTTACTGGGTAGTAAGTTATCTTCAGGGCTTCCTTAGACTCTTTCGTAGTTCTGGATCCTCTGACATCAGCGGAAAATTGAAAAGAAAGAAGTAGCCAGCTGCTGCTGTTCCCAAGTTATTCCCCATTCTTTCTCTGAGGAGGCCTAGGCGTGGACCCAACCAACACTGGGACAATGAGATATGTTCATCTGAAGACGTGTGGTTGGACAGGAAGGGGTGACCAAGTTCCTCCAATGTGGCTGTATTTAAAATGTTTCATTTTGGTAGTTCTAAGGGGGACAGATTCTGCTCTGCAGCATAAGAAATGTAGGTATACTTTGAAGTGGGTCTCCTCAGAACTAAATCACTGAAGAAAATAAAGAATTTAAAGCAAACGAACACCAAACAGCATGAAACTAATATTCATAATCCTTAGATATTATTAAAAGAATACCTGAAAAAGAATTACAAAGCCTAAGGAACAGCGTAGCAATTAAAATGAATTATTACTTATTACATTTGATAAATGTGTTAGTTCTACTTTTTAAAAGTTGTATTTTACTTTTATTATTTTGATATTTTTGTGATATGAATAAACTTATTTGTGAAAGCAACTCTCTGGTTTTGTGATTTCAAGTTGAAAGACTTAACCTACATGTGACTGTGACTAGGACACTGAATAGACTGTGACTAGAACGCTACTAATTTGTCAGTAATTTATAAATTTAGGGGGAAATGCCTTACGGAGTCGAGTAGGAACATGTAAATCAGAGGCAGTGTACTGGTGCAGAGACCTTTGTATCCCTATAGCTACTAATGCTTACTATCATGGAGGCCTGTGCGCCAGAGCATTGAGCTTGCTTTTGTGTTGGAGTGGCTGTCTTTTCCCTCTGCTCTCACACCAATCAACATAGATTCCTGAGACCCTGAAACATGGAGGTTTCTCCTAACCAGAAAGCAAGCAGCTCATTCTGCATTGATCATAGAACGGATGTTCTCCAATCCAGCTCAGTTTTAACAGTGTCTACCCAGAGCTGGCATCGGATTCCATGGGATGAGGGCTCAGTCCTTCGACTGCCCCCATCTTAGGTGCCAATCACAAGCCCCAGGTTGTTTTACTAGTGCTTCTGCCAATCACTATGAAACTAGGTTCCCACAAGCCCATCCTCGGGTTTGATTGGTTTGCCTGAGTGGCTCAAATACCTCAGGGAAACACGTTTAGTGGTTTATCATAAAGGATATTAACGAAGGGTACAGAGGAGCAGGTGCAGAGGGTGAGGTCTGGGGAAAGTGTAGGAAGCTTCTGAGCCCTCCTGCTCTCTCTGCAATGGCCACTCTCCAGGAAACTCCATGTTCAGCTGCCCAGAAGCTCTCCAAACCCTGCCCTTCGGGGTTTTCGTGGAAGACTGATTATACGTGCATGACTGATGAAATCTTTGATGAAACTAGTGGTCAACTCAACCTTTGGTTCACTCCCCTTCCCAGAGTTTTTGGGGTGGGGCTGCAAGTGACTATCCTAACTTTGGTCTTTTGGGTGAGCAGCCATCATTTGGGGCTGCCAGCCATCATTCAACTCAGCATACACAGAGACACTATCACTTCAGAGACTCAGGCACACTAGCAGTTATGTCAGGGACAAACACCAAATACGCATGTCACAGTATCACACTGTACATAAACAAATTACTACCCACTCTTGAGCAGATACTATTACACAGAGCAAATGAGAAAACTGAGACTTCAAGTACAATGGCTTTGCCATGTATCACATGGCTACTAAATTGAGTGGTTGAGAAAGCCAGTGGTCTGCCTCTGGAAACCATGATTTTAGTTGCTTCATTATGCTGGCTCCTGGGGTACAAGAGTATTCTTAGAGGAGAAGGAGAGAGGCCCAACACCAAAACAAAACAGCTGCAGATTCCTCCCCTGTTACGGTTTGTATATAGATGCCCCCCCCCCGCCCCAAGCCTCATGTAGTCATGGAGGTGGCTGAATCTAGCATTTGTGGTTGACTCGTTGTCTAGCGCTGGGATTGGCAGTGTGAGTTCTGCACCCGCCCAGGGGTGGAGCCAACATACAAGGTAAGGTCGGAATGGGGGCGTGTTTTGCTTTTGGTGCAGTTTGCTCTTGCCACTTGCAGTTGCCATGAACGGTTGCCCTCTTTTGCTCTGGCTGCTGCCTTGAAGTGTTGCCCCAGTGCCATGCCACCCTGCCTTGGAGCCAGCTGATTATGGACTGAAATCCCCAGAAACTGTAAGCTAAATAAACCTTTCCTTGCTTCACTTTGGGCGTCAGGTATTTTGTCCCAGCAACGAAAAAAGTAACCAAAACATCCCCCCACCCCACCCCCCATGCAGCAGCCATCTCCCTTGTCTGGAGGGCATACACTCCAA
>RJWT010017420.1:0-19357 GCA_004365215.1 Cuniculus paca | reverse complement strand
TTACCTTTTAGTTTCTCAGTTGACTGACTGGGGTCCCCACAATAAGGTCTAGCATGTAAGGAGGAATAATGACGAGACCCTCGAGGATGCTGATACTCAACACAAACCTGTTTCTTAAGGTATTAGTGAAGGGTACAATACTAGGATCCTCCTAGTATTGAAGAGCAGTTTAATCTGATAAATTTACCCCAGGATTTCCATTTTCCTAAGCTTTTATATCCCCTAATCTATAGTAAACCAAGAAATGCCAGGCATCTCTAACTCATACATAGTGGGACATCTTTTGATCCATTTTTTCTGCCAACTAACCAAAAAAACTAGCAACACATTTCTGAACTTCATGAGGTAACATTAAATTGAGAATGTCTACTGAATAGGTCTGTATTGAGAAACTCAGTCTGATCCAAATGTGTGTTTCTGCTACCATTCTTCCACACTCTTAAATTCCGTTCCCATACTTGTTGTTCAGACCTCTGTTTATAAGAATTAGAGAACACACGAAGTTCTCTGGCTGTATAATAGACTGCCTTATGAGTCACATGTGTACCTCAGCTTTAGGAGCCTTCTGATATTTAAGCCTAGAGGCCTAAAGGCAAAAGTGGGTGGTAAGAGTGGGTTAGTCATCATTGCCTTTGAAAACTGTCAGTCAATGCAGGATTAGTTTCTTTAGGTATAAGAGACCAACAACACAAAGCATGGGGGTAAGGATGCCTTCACCACTAAGGGTGGGGAAATTTCTCCCTCTAGAAAACTTCATCAGGATTTGGGAGTTCAAGGTCTCCAACTTTATCAGGATCCTCTCAAATATAAAAGTGGTAATCACCATGTTTCCTTTTTGTTTTCCTGAACTTTTTTTTCCCAAAGATATTATCTAGCAAACATCCTATAGATAATAATCTGTATTCCCTTCCAGAGCCAAGGGTAGGCTTGTTATCTGCCCATTATAGTAATATATAATAATGTCTCAGCCAGGTGTGATGATACACGATTACAATACCCAGAACTCAGGAAGTCTGAGGGAGGAGAATCTTCAGTGCTAGCTCAGCCTGGGCAAAGTAGTAACTTAGCAAGACACTATATCAAAATAAAAAATAAAAATATAAAATACCTGAATACAATGTAAAAGCTTGGTTTCAGTCCCCAGTACCACTCCCAAAAATTTATTTCTTTCCCTGCAGTATAAAGTTTTTCCAGATCATTATAAAAACTTTTGTTTTCACATTCCAGGATTTCCAGCTGTGATAAAGGAAACTGCCCATTTGCAGCTTTCCTCTGGAACACTGCATTACCTCTTGAGAGCTTGAGGGAAAAGGACACAGTGATGCATAGCCACATGTCTGCTCCCGTGCCATGACCTAGGTGTCAAATGTCCTTTGTTAAGCATCCAGCCAAATTGTTAGTATACAAGTGGCACAAAACTGAGGATCTTTTACAGTTCTAGACACTTTGCACTTCCATATAAATTTGAAACCCATCTTGCTAATTTCTATAAGCCTGCAGGAATTTGGATAATAATTGCATTAAATTGATAGGTCAATTTGTGGATGATTAGTATCTTGACAGTATAGTACTGTTCCATCTATATGGTAGTTATCTACCATATCTCTACTAGGTAGAGCCACCAGTGGAACAATGCCAAAAGTTTTGAAACATGTTGAAAGTTGATATCCCTACTTTTTCCCTAAAACTAAGTATCTTGTTAGCTGTAGATTTTTCATAGACATCCTTTTTCAGGTTGGGTATATTTCTTTCTATTCTTGTTGAGATCTATTATCATAAATTGGAGTTAAATTTTGTTAAGATTTTTTTTTGGCATCTACTAAGATAGTCTTTTTTTATTGTTTGTTGTTGTTGATGTTGTTTTGTTTTGTTTTGTGTTGTTTTGTTTTGTTTCTGTTTTTGGAGACAGGGTCTCCCTATGTAGTTCAAGCTGGACTTGAACTCATGGTGACCCTCCTGCCTCAGCCTCTCTAGTACTGGGATTACAGGCATGAATCATCACACCCAGAAATAACCATTTGTTTTTGTCCACTATTCTGCTAACACATATATTCACACTTTGTTTTATCTGGAGAAATTCCACTTGCTCATTGAGATTAATATTTTTTTTCATTTGCTGTGTTTGATTTAATAATACTTTGTGAGGGAATTTTGGATTTATAGTCATGAGAAATATTTTGCTGTCAGTTTATTTTTTATCAGTTTATTTTTTGTGATATATTTGGCTTTAGCACAAAAGTAATCAGGCCTGATGGAATGAGTAGAAAGTGTTCTGTTTTATGAAATATTTTGTGAAGGTTGGCATAGTTTCTCCTAAAAGTACTTGATAGAATTTATAAAATTTGCCAGGATAATGGTGCAAGTCTGTAATCCCAACACTCTGGAGACTGAGGCAGGAAGATTTTTGCCTCTTTGAGGCCAACCTGAGCTACAAAGTGAGTTCAAGTTCAGCCTGAACTGCAGTGAGATCCTGGCTTAATAATAATAATAATAATGATAATAATAATAATAATAATAATTTGTGAAAGTCTCTAGGCCTACATATTTCTTTTGCAGAAGAGTTTTAGTTACTAATTAAGATCTGCACTGAGGGGTGGGATGGGAGGAGTGTGGGATGATAGCAGCTCCCAGATGCAATGCCAGGAATTCCCACTACTTAGTGTCTGCAAGCATAAGCACTTCCCAGATTATCGTATGCAGCTATTTACAACCTAATGAAGTGGCAGTTAGTTTTCCATTTTGTCCAGTTTTATAATTGCTTTTGTAGAGATAAGTGGAGAAAAGGTATTTTTCTTGACAGTAGCATAGATACATATTTTGCTTCCTATTGAAATTTTAACATCTAACACAGGGACTCCCCTAAACCAAATATTTTAACATGTTGGAAAAGTGACATCTTGTACACAGTGGCAATTACTAAATGTATATGTGATAATTTAATAATAAGTTGCAAAAATTATAATTAGGTTAAGCAGTAATTTTTGAAAATTTTAAGGGTACTTTAGAATTATATTTAAAATAGTAGCTGTGGTGAGAAGGATAAGAAGAAAATTGGAATTTATTTACTGAAAACCAACTATGTATCAGGTTTATACCACACACGCACACACATACACACACAGTAGCACAGACAAGTGAAAGACAGAGACAGAGAGATAGAAGCAAAGACAGCCACAGCATACTCCTACACAAATATATGTGTGATATACAAACTCATTTAAATTTTACAGAAAGCCCATAAAGTAAATATTATGACTTTTCTTTTACAAATGGGAGAATTTTGATACAGAGAGAAGTTAAACACCTTATTTATAGCAAAAAAACTGTATGTATATCAAAATTTGAAATGAGATATATTTGTCTCAATAAACATATTGTTACTGAGTTTTCTTTATCTACATCCCACTATGCATTGGATGGTTATTTGTACACCGAAACTCAAAAAATATGTTGAATAAGCAAAGATATTTTAAAATTTTAATGTGGCATCTGTTCCTCTAAATCAACAACCCTTATTTTCTTCTTACTTTCCTACTTTGGTTAATACTTCATAAGTGGTGTTTGCATAGTCATATTCATAGCTACAGACAGCTTAAGGTGTATGTACATGTCTAAATAGTGTGTGATATAGACCTCATATATGTGTGTGTATATATAATGTGTATTACTTTACATGCATATATATGCACAAATAATACTGAATAGTCAACTTGTGTATATTAATGCTATGAGAAATTCCTGATAGTCAACTTGTGTATATTAATGCTATGAGAAATTATTTATTTTAAAGTTTTATTTTAAAAAGGTCAATATTTACCAAAAAATAGAAATTCTATGCTTTGCAATTATAAAAATTTTGATATCCGTTTAAAAATTGTAAAGACATATGTGTTTTGTGTATTTTGGGGTAGTATTCATGAATAAAAACTTTTGATGAACTTGATATACCAAACATTTGAAAACAACTAGCTTATTAGTAAAAAATGATTAAACAATAGTATATTTATATATTGCAGTATCAAGAATATCGAAAAGAGTGTTCACTGACAATGCACTCTTCCCAAATTAATTAAAAAATTTTTTTTTCTTTTTTCTTTTTATCTGGCACAGCATCTCACTATGTAGTTCAGGCTGGCCTTGAACTCACTTTGTAGCCCAGACTGACCTCAAACTTGCAGTGATCCTCCTGCCTCAGCCTTAGGAGTTCTGGGATTACAGGCTTGTGCCACTACGCCTGGCCTAAAAGTATTTCTATTGTTTTGAATATCTTATCATGAAAACCACTATGTTCTGTTTTGTTTTGATTTGATTGAGGTGTGGGATTGAATGCTGGGTCTCTGCACTGCATTGCATTCTAGCCATTTTTTATTTTTTATTTTGAGATGGGGCCTCCCCAAGCCAATTTACCAATCTGGCTCAACTTGTGCACCCCTGCCTTAGCCCCCAAGAAACCACCATGTCTTACTTGTTTAATAAAACTTGTATGAAGATATATCTTCGTGAATGAAAAAGAATAGCCATCAATTCCTTATAGTATGTTCAATTCTTAAGATTTCAAGAACAGGATCTAAAATGAAAATACAGTAGAAACAAATATTTAAAGTTGTTTTATAATCAAACTTAGCCATTATGACACAGTACATGAACATGCACCCACACATGCACACGCATGCACAAGAAAATTCTCCTATTCAGGTGTCCATGATTTTTCCATAAGGCCCAATTTTTATTTTGTGAATATCTATCATTATTCTATGCATATATAATTGCATACAGTTTGTATTTACTTTTAAAGAAATAGGAATATATTATATACACTCCAACACATTGCTTTTTATCTGTGAGATTATTCATCTCAGTAATACAATTCTATCCTTTTACTTTGATACATGCTATCCTTGTATAGATGTACTATAATGCAATTTCACTTTTTTATTTATATTTCTTACTAAATATCTTAACCTCATAAAATATAATTAATTTAATATTTATAATAATGATTTGTAATAATTTAATAATACATACAATAATGTGTATATTTCTTTTTAATACATTATAAATGTAAAGTTTTAAATTATCAATCTCCTATCTAATCTTCCACCTTGACTCCGATATTCTAGATAATACCCTTGTTACCACTATATTTTACTGTACACATGTGTCTCTATGATTTCATGTTTTAACTTCGAGCAATTGTTGTGATGAACATATCATTGTGAAATCCTATTTCTTCCTTCAGCATTTGGTTTAGTACCTAGTAATATTAAAATAATAGCTTTAACTCATTCAATGTACATATTCAATGGTATGTTTCTTTTTGTTTTCTTATGACTTGGAAGCATAGTCATAACAATTAATTAATGATGATTAAATCTTTACTACAATCCAGGCAATATTAAAATATTTCATTATATTTTTTACTGTCAGAAACCTACATCTTTCCAATCAATTTTACAAATGCTCACCTACATGGATATGATCCCTTACAGTATACAGCATAGCTTTTTTGTGTGGTATGTTTTAATACTTTATCTAAATATATTGCTACATCCTGATATTATTCAAAACATGTTTTTCTAGGCTTGGTTGTAGCCAACTGTTAGTAGGCACATGTTTATCGTGGGTAAGGGTATGGGTTGAATCCTCAGCAATTTTTTCCTCAGAAAACCAAAGCTTTATGCCTTAAAGAGGAAATATATTTTTCATTTCTTTTACTATTATATAATAATCTATCTTAAGTATACTATAATTTAACCATTGATAACCTTCTTGATTATCATCTCTTTAAAGCGACGCCACAATAAACATTTTGCCCTTCATATTCCATTGAACTATTATGTAGCCTAGATATGGAATTACTCAATTTTGATACTTGTGCTTTACCAAATTTTTTAAGTATTGGTGAATGGCTCTCCAAACATACTTGTAGATTAATATATTCAGTAACAGAGTACAGATTAGCCAATTCTGAGCATCCACATCATAACATAGAGTTATGTTAGGCTATTAATTTTTTTAATAATTTTTAATTTGTCTTCTAGTGCTCAAAAATGAAGTTGATATTTTCAGATGTTCTCTCAACATTCAATTTCTTCATTGAATTTAAATTACCTTGGGCATAATATTTTTCAAATTGTCATTTTTAAATCTGATGGTGAGAGATCCAGTCATGTGTGTCCTGAAGTAGGATGGAGAAATAGGATAGATAAGTTGGATGGAGAAGGCGCCATGGGAATTCACCAACTCACAGAAGCATGAACTAGCCATTTTTACTCACATGATTAGGCAGAAGTTGAACTGGACTAATTTTAGAGATTGAAAAAGTCCACTTTACCAGACATCTAACCAGGTATCTTTATCTAGCTTACCAGATATCCTATTCCTAAAGATGAACATATTAGGATAGTGTCTTTTTCCTATGCCCAAACCAAAAATCTTAAGTAGATAAGGTTTCATAAAAGTGAAGTATTCTTCATCTAGACTAGCTTTTTATTGGACTGCGGGTATCCCAAAGTGTTGCTTGTTACGAAGGCAGAATCACCTATATATAGTTCAAAATTATTTAATGTCTTTTTTAGTTTACCATTAAATCTTCACAGATTATTTCTCTACAATTTCATTTGCGTAATATAGTTGAATTACCTCTACCTAGAAGTAAAATGATACAAAAATTATTATGAGTTAATTATGCTTTTCCTATATTTCTCATAAGTGTAATGCATATCTTGACTACTTGGAGTCAGCAGGTTGCACTGTTTCTGGTCAGAACACACAAAAACATACTCACGCACACAATAAAATATTTGCACAAAAAGGAAATGTGAGACACAAAAATAGAAGCAACTCAAGGAAAGCAAGTGTAACTTGCTGGGTCATTTACATTGTTTTGGATTCTCTTTCTCTGGTTGGTACCCAAGTGATAAATTTGTGATGAGGAAAGCCTGTTCCCAGAAATCCAGAAATGATAAATACAAGGTTAGATCCTAATTTGCAGCACATCAGAAAGAAATGCAATGAGGGCATTAGTGAGAAAAAGTTTTCAGCTCAGTAAATATAAATATAGAACTAGTGTATGATTAAGAGAAATAAACAAGTAGAGTCCAGGAATTCTGGAATAAAAAGCCATCTTAGCCATGATTTCCAGAGAGACAGGAAGAAGGTGATAGAAGGCCTTAAGGGGTCAGCCTGTACATAATTATTATGAGAAAAAATTGCTTCATTCCAAGGCTGGAAATGATGCTGATAATTTATTTCTCCATTTTCTCCAACTGTATGGAAGTCATAATTGGTATGAGGAGCCATGGGCAGCACAGTTCAGACTCTTGCTCCATAGGAAAACCCCAGAGGCATGTGCCACGCTGGATGATAATGACAGCTGTGACTATCAAATCATGCAGCCAGCCTTTCAGAGGAGACTGGGGAGTGACCCCAGAGACCAGATGGGTTAGCTCTAGGTCTCCAAGGAGAGGAGTGTGGAGCTCTTTTCATGAATTGCCCGAATAAATGACAAGTTTATTTAACAGGTATGGAGGAGGTGAAAGGAGCTGTATGTAGTGGCGAATTTTTAAATAGGTTATTCTTTCAGAGGAGATTAGGAAAATGATTTCTAGAGACTTAAGATTATATTTAATGAAAAATTCATTGTTTTGATAATATGTTGTTTTCTGATGTATTTTGATTATGTATGCAAACCAAAAATCAAAATGAGGCTGCCTTTCTTTTCTCAAATATGTATAAATTTTAGTAACAATTGCAAACAAGCAAAGATTTTAAGCACAAATCAAATACCTTTGATATTCATGGGTTACCTAGCTACTATTGAGTTTGTTGATAGACTAATATAGAAAAGTATATGCATCATGAAGAAATAAGATAAAAAATGGTAGAAAATACCCTTTTGGTTATATGATAAACTATACAAATTTTTAAGTAACCAATTAATTAATATGACATGCCTCCAACATTTTAAAAATTGATCTTCAGACTTAAAAGTGCATGAAGATCTTAAAGAAGCAGCCGTGGTTTATACTAAGAAATTTGGACCTAGATTAACAATCTTACAAAAATTGCCTAATCCCAAGTGATTATTTTGTGAGATTATGCTAACAACTGAAACATTTGGAGAAGAGTAACAAAAAAATTCACCTTTTAAAAGTGATAATGCAATCAATTATGCTTTTTTGTTATATAATTTTCACTTTACAGATCAAACTCGGTACTGAATCCCTTAGGTATTGTGTGCTTGTCTACACTGTAATGGCTGTAAATCATTTTTCCTTTTAAAGGCATACAGACCAGTCATTGTGGGTCCAAAATGCCTAACACTAATCTTATTGGACTTGATAAATCTCCAAAGAACTCAGTAAAATAATATTGCATATAGAGAAATGTGTTAAAGTCTTTGTGCATTTGGGGGACTATGTGAGAAGAACATGTACTGAACAGACTATTAGCTCTTTATGACATGGCACTGAACATTGAAAATATTCATATTCATTAATCCACATGAAAAGGTTTGGTTCTGGAATGTTTGACAATAACATTATAGTACATTATTCCCTACCCCTAATAGTGAGACACACATAGGTATCAAGTATCTGTTTAATTCAACAATACCAGATCCTAAGCAAGAAACTCAGGGTGGAGTTCAATTTCAGTTTTACTAATGTAATTTAGAGCACAAATAATGATGGATTTAGCACCCTCTGAATTAGCACATTTTAAAAAGCATTTAGTAAGTGTGTCCATCAGTGCTTACCAGAGAAAGGTTTAATGCAAGACATACAAATATATAAGAACTTACAAGATTGGCTTACAGTAGCCACCCACAGAGTCAGGTGTGGAAGAGTCCGAAAAGTCTGTCTGCACACTGGAGATACAAAGGATCCAATCAGAGGCCTGGAGCGCAGTGTAGTGTCCTGTGTCCATATCAGGAAGCCAAAGGGTCTGTACCAGAGGCTGAAGGATCTGTGCTGGAGGCTGAAGACTCCTCACTGGAAGGCTGGCATCTGTGCTGGAAGCCAGGAGATGACACCCAAGGTGAAGGTGAAGATTGAAGCTCCTCTGAAGAAACAAGCAAGCTCTCCTTCTTCCTTTCCCTTTTGTACCATTCTGGCGACAATCCTCCGTAGGGTGTATCCTCCACACCCAGGACTATTCTGAGCCAATTCAGCATTGAGCATTTTTTACTCAAGTTAACATTAGCAGTTAACTATCACAGTAAGGGTTTCCTAGCCACATACTGTAGTGTTTTAAATTTAGGGTGCCTTTCAAAAACTTCATCTTTTCAGAGGATGGTCTTTTGGAAGGTAATTGGATCACAGGGATGCAATCGCTGATTTGCTGTTAGGAGGTAGGGTCTGGTTGGAGGCAGGTAGCTAGAACCATGACTTGAAAGGGTACGACTTCCTCCTTAGTTCCTAGTTTCTTTTTCTGCTTCCTGCGTACCATGATATGAGTTGCTTTTCCTCTGTCATGCTCTTCTACAGTATCATTTCTGTCTTAGACCTGGTGGACCACAGATTAAGACCAAGAGCCAAAATAAACCTCTCCTTTTTAAAGTCGTGACTATCAGATGTTTTCACCCAGCAACAAGAAAGTAACTAAGACAAATACTCCAAGATTTTGATTTTATTAGGAAATCATCTCATGTCACAGAGTCAGATTCCATTAGAAATCCTTAGCAGTGAATTAATTCTTAGGAAGGAAACATAAAAAGGCAGAACCAGAAACACTTCTAAATAAATTATTTGATAGATTATTTTTCCATTTGAAGCATCACTTTCCTCAATTGTTAGCACAGAAACTGCTGGGCTCAAAGTCAGTAAAACAGCCTGGCTATAGGTTTAATGTTAAATTCAAATGATTTGGGGCAATAGTTAACCTCAATAAAAGTAAAGTTAGTTTCCGACTTTAAAAATGAATTATTTGGCTTATTGTGCACTCACTGGCAGCTAAAAAGTCTGTCACAGAAATTAAATGGAATCATATATGTTTCTGTGTCTTATTAGGTTATCTTGGTGAAATCTGGAAATTACAAAATTAGCACTAAAACAGTTTTAAAAGAATGGCAATTTCTTTATTATTCATATGCTAACTTAAAAGTTAAAAATACTGTTTAATCCATTTAACATTTTTTCATTTAAAGCTACAAAGCATAATGTCTACTGTTTTTAATAACGTAAGGTTGTTGGAAAGAAAACCACATACTAAAATTGTCGCAATTAGCACAAATGATAGTAGAGTTAGTTTTGACTTCAACCTCCCTCTGCAAATTGCTAACGATTTTCATTGCTATTGATTTTATGTGTATATTCTTAGCCTAATTCTCAGCCTATGTCCTTTTCAAATCATTCCTGAACACCAATTTTACTTCTCCTTTTTCAGGTGATTCTAGAATTCCCCACTCATTGGTTCCAATGTCTACTATCCTCTCCTATTCCTCTTTCATAAAACACTTTTTTTTCATGAAAATTTTCAAAATGCTCATACCCACAGTCTTTCCTGCTTTGTCTATACCATCTATTATTTTATACTTCATTATCATTAGTATTCTAAATAATGCTTTGTTTTATTGATTCATCTTGAAGTAAATAAATGTCATATTATCTACATGTCCAATCAACTAAAACCAGTAGGGACTTACAGTTAACTTTTTTTTCTATTTTGAACACAATAATAAATCTAAAAATGGTCTCAAGCATTAAAACCAATCTTAAGCTAATTCCATTTACATTAGTATAATATAACCCCCTATTTCACAAAAAATGAAAACATATTGCTTTTGTCTTTATTTTATAAATGTGTTCTAAAATATATGTGAATATCACCACATGGCTTGTCATTCTAGAACACAGAATGTCAAAGCATTAGTGCTATGAACCAAATCTAGCCCACCACCTAGCCCTGTAATTAAAGTGTTTTTGGAACATAACCATAACCTCTTGTCTGCTGCTGTTTTTGTGTCCCAAATTTAGAGTGAAGTAGTTGCACCAAATTGGGGGCCCATGAAGGCTCTTTGCACCATGGTTATATGTAAAGCTTATCAAATCTTTTGCTACAGCATGGCAGGAAACTCTGTGTGTGTGTGTGTATGTGTGTGTGTGTGTGTGCCTGTGCCTGTGCGTGTGTGTGTGTGTGTGTGTGTGTGTGCGCCTGTGCGGTTTGTTTTTGAGGTAGTATCTTGTTATGGTTGATACATTTTGTCAACTTGAGCAGTTTAGAAGTTTAACTGAGAGACTCATCAGGGAGCCAGGGTTCTTACTTTGTAAATATCCTCATCCTATGTAAAGGAGGGCAAGGACATTTTGTGAGTGCTACAGCCATCCTTGAGGGAGGTGGCCTGTGTACAATATAAAGGAGGAGGAGAGGTTTGTTTTTTTCCTTTATTGCTCTGGCTGCTTAAAGTGTTGTCCTTGTGCCATGCCACCCTGCCTTGGAGCCAGCTGATTATGGACTGAAATCTCCAGAAACTATAAGCTAAATAAACCTTTTCTTCCCTAATTTTGGGTGTCAGGTGTTTGTCTCAGCAACCAGAGAAAAGTGACCAAGACATATCTCATTATACAATCCATGCAGCCCAGGTTGGCCTTGAATTTACAACTTTTCTGCTTCACTCTCTCAGCTGCAGGGATTATAATTGTATGCCACCACATCAAGCCATTGTATATATTTTCATCTTTAAAGCCTACTTCTTGGTGTCTAAATGTCATTGACCAACAAAGGAAATGGAGACAGTGGAGAAATTATTGATTCAAGGGTTGAGACAGATAAGAAACAAGATGGACCTCGATCATCTTATTATCAGTGAAAGAGAAATTATTCCAAAAAGGATGAAACGTATCAAAAAGGGTCAAGAGCCCCTGAAAGAGCTCCCAGTGGCCATAGCAAGAACAAGTTGAGGAAAAACAAATTGATGATGGTATTGAATTACAACCTGTAGAAAAAATTTGATAGTCATAAATGAGTCTACACTAAAATAAATAGTTAACACAAGCAAAAGAAATGAAATAAATGGATAATCACCACCAAAACAGCACAGTAACTGTTATAAGGAAAATTCATCAATGGCTACTGAAATTAGTAGGTGAAATTCTAAGGAGAAGCAGCATATTTACAGAGTCTTAAATTATCTCTCTGAAGAAATGTGTTAATTTCAAATGGAACAATGCAACAGTAAGGAAACCCAGGAGAAGCCACCATATCCAGTGGACAAGAACAACATCATCACTAAAAGGTTACATGAATATCGTTACTTTCTAGATACGATGTAACTTCAATCTGATTATGAGAAAAATACCATATAAATGCAAAATTACTGATAACTCAAAAAATAAGTAATTAATACTACTGAAAAAATCAACACCATAATACACAAAGAAGGACATATGAACTGTCACAAATTAAAATGTACTAATAGAACACTACAATGAAAAGCAATATGAGGGTGTATATTATATCCTGGAAGAAAAAAAGGAGGCATAGTGGAAAATTATTAATATTCTTCAGGAAATTAATAATAATATTTAATGTTAATTTCTTAGCTTGATCATAGTGCTGCAGCTATGTAAAATATAAACAGGGAAATATATAAAATTTATGAAGGAACTATCTGTCTTGGTTTTACAAAATTTCTGTATGTCTAAAGTGATTTCAAAATAAAATGTAGAAAGATGCTTTTGGAAAAGAGTATAGTATCCTGATTAAGGAAACAGAAACCCAATGTAATGTCTTTTATTGTGACAACATTGACAGTTTACATTTAGATTAATAGCACAGAATTTTGAGAAACTAAAAGAAAAACTGCCATGCTTTGACACCATTTCTAGGTAGATGTAGTTTCCTTGACTTTCACATACTCAGAGTTTAAACAAGGAAAGCATGAGATAAAGTAATTGAGTCGAAGAGGAGGAGGGCATAAAAGGATGACCCTCATTCCCTTGGGTCCTCATAGGCAGTATTGTGGGCACGTTCTGATTGTATGAGGACCAACTACCCCGAGAGAGAGCAGGAGGTAACAGACTGGACTGTGGGAGCAACAGAGGTCTCCCTCCTTCCTTTCCCCAGTGGAAGAGAAATTTTATCTTTCTTGAACTCTGAGAAGGGCTTGGTTTCTTCATGTGGCTTATGGAAATCACTGTCATTGTATTAGAGGCATATTTCATGTTGGAATAAGGAATACAGAAAGTGAGAACATGCCATGTGCTGAAAAATAATTAGAAAAGGAAAAAGAACCTGCCTCTATTTGAATGGATAAACTATATTTTCTTCTAAATTATATTAAAGCAAAGCACATTAATTTCAATAACATGGCAAATATTCAGTGAGTACTTTTCATGTGCCCAACACTCTGCTAGTCATTATTGGAAATTAAAAAGAAAAAAAAGGCAGTGACCTTTGTCCTCAAAATGTTCACCAACTCTAGAAATAACAATTAAATTCTCAAAAAAGAAAAATAATAAATGAGACAATAATATATAAATATAAATAGGATACTCTGAAAGATGAAGATATCCAATAAAGAGAGAATTCAGTATTGGTGATATGGGGAAAATTAAAAGTTAACCTTCTCCTTGCAAGAGGTTAACAATAATAATATCAAAATAGTGTCTTTATTGTAATAATTAAATAAGATACTCCAAAAGAGAAAATTGAGTCCTCTCCTTACAAAATATACTTTTTCATGTACATTTTTAAAATCTAAGAGTGAAAAATATCATTTAAAATTACTGAAATAAAATATGAGTATACATTTTTTAACCAGATACAAAAGGAAAAGTTTTTAAAATTAAAAAGCAACATATTTGACTAAATCACAAAATTTTCTTCTCTTGAATCAAATACCTTCATAACCACTGTTTTTAAAAACTGAAATAACAGATTGGGAGAAAATATGGGCAATTAATTGGAATAAAAGAGATTTGGAATCAAGAATATGTAATTTTGCAAGTCCATGAACATTAATGGAAAAAAATGACATCATTATCATAAGTTCAAACTGAAATCTTACATTTTCTTTCCTTATAAATTTAAACAGAAAACAAGAACACCATGAATCATACTGCCAGTCTGTCAAGATGCTGTGAAGAATGTCAAGATTTGAATTCATGGATTTTTTTCATGTAACCTTGCAACTGTCACAGACACAGAAAACTCTCTGCACGCTCATGACTCCTTCCAACATACGTGTTACTCATGTATTATTTTTTAAAGTTACGTATTGCAACTTCCTCAGTATCTACTATACTAATATAACTGAATTTCTTTGGAATACTGTATATTTTATTAAGAAAAAAGTTCCGCTATTGATATTAAGGAAAATTAAAGTAGTAGAAAGCAAAAGTGGAAAGAGTGAGGCTTTTGGGTGAAGAAGACTTCAAGAGTAAAAGCATGTTAAAAAGGAGCAAAGCATGAATTAATGACATACCCTTTACTGTCTCTGGAGCAATATTTCAAATCGGAAAAGTTTCTATGAACTACTTTATCTTTTCTGTTCATGAGCCAGGACATAAGGTCCTGAATTCCTAGTTACTGAGTATATTGGCAAAAGAAACCTTAGAGCCCTGGAAGCCTAGGACAGACCTCTGGTGTTTGTGGGGTGTTATGGTTTGCGTCCAGATGCCCTCCCAAAGCCTCATGTAGTCATAGGTGAGGCTTTTCAGGGTTGCTTGGATCTAGGGTGTGTGATGGTGGGAGTAAGGGTGTATTGTTACTAAACTGGTCCACTGATTAGTTTGACATAGTTCTGGGTATGGATAATGGGAAGACCCACCCTGGACATGAGTGGCACCACTCAAAGGTTGGGTAGCCTGGAAGGGGTGAAAGAGAGAGGCAGGCTGCAGCAGTTGCTGCTGCTGCTACTACGTGCTGCTTTGCTATCCCTTGCTTGCCTGCCATGAGCTGTTTCTCCTCTGTGATGCCACTCTGCCATGCAACCTTGCCTTGAAGCCAGCCAACTATGAACTGAAACCTCTAGAAACTGCAATAAATAAACCTTTAAATTTGGGTGTTAAGTATTTTGTCTCAGCAATGAGTAAAGTAACTAAGATATTGGGTAACTTAGGCTTCTTAGCAAGGGGCAAAGATGGCAGGGCAGTACTGGGGCCTTCTGACTCACTGGGAAGGAAACTCATAAAATAGGCTGACTTACTGAAAAGAAGTTTCCTTCCCTTAAAGGGCTCTTACTAAGGATGGACTATGTTCAGGAATGTTGCTTAAGAAGGTGAAATATTTTTGGACAGTTCTTGTATGAAACCCTGGTTCTGATGGGGAAGGCAAGCACATGCTAGTGTGAGTGAGTAGAAGTTAAGAAAAACAAGCACCCCAGTTCTCTTCTTTCTCCCTCTCCTTTCTCTCTCCTCTTGCCCATTTCCTCTCCCTCTTTCTTTCTCTTCCCCTTCTTTCCTGCTCTTCATCCTTCTTTCCCTCTTCATTCTTTTTTTCTTTCCTTCCTCTTTTCCTCCCTTCTATTTTTCTTTTCCTATTTTCTTTCCTGTCTTTTTTTCTGTCAATTATTTCCCCCCAAAGGGAGTTGTATAGTTAAATAAGTATATGCACTAAATCCTCCAAACTAATGTAATTCTATGTATCATAATCATAAACCAATTTAAAAGGTAATTTAGGAAATAGAAAATAATTTATCTTTTCCAGGAGAGCCACAATATATACTAGATATTAAATATTCTGAGGCATCCTATTTCTTGTTTCAATTCTACTTCTGCCAAACTGATTGTTACTGTCTTATAAAACTTACGTTCTAAGGTCATTTTATAAACACTATTCTAATTGTTTAAACTCAAAGCATTTTTAGATAATTTTTATAGGCAAAGAAAATTTCCTAAACATCCAGTTTATGCTTAAAGCATTACATTAAATGATGATCACAAATATATTAGATACATAAACCAGAGTAAATTTCCAAGTCAGCAGTTTATCTCTGAGGTCCGATCATTGTCAAAAGTATCTTTATGGTTTATGATCCTGTCAGAAACGGTAAGTTCTCCCATATGGACATATATAGTATTCTTTCCCACCCAGTTAATTGTGCCATAAATAATTTCTCCTTATCTGCCTATCGATTACAGGGTAATGAATGCCACTTCATATTATGTGAAATACAAATCAAGCTCCAGGCCCCATGAGATAATTTTCTTGGCCAAACTCCCAGGCCTTGTACTTCGGATGAACTTCAGTTGTGTCTCTAGGGTTAGTAAGTGTTATGTTTCTAGGTGATTATCTGTTTATTTTATGCTACATTTGCAAGCTGTCTAGTTCTCAAAAGTACCATTAAGCATTATATTGAGATTTTTAAGGTTTTTAATTTACTTTATTTTTATCAATTTTTTTTCAAATTTATCTTAATGTACCTTTTGTTCATACTTCATCTGTGTAGTGAGTTTTGAGGTTACTCCTTCTCTCCATAGTGCTTTCAGGATAAAAATAGCAGCTGAAATTCACAATTGGCAAAAGCATATTTTCTTCTCCCCAATCCTTAACATGCTTGTTCCAATAAAAATAATGGCTTGCTTGCAGATGTACCAAAGGAAACTTCTCATTGACTGTCTTTCCTCTTTTGATGAAGTCACATATGCCAATTCCTTTTGGATATGCTACTACTATTTCCCCTACTTCAAATAAAACTTAGGGTATCAATTTCACATCAAGAATTTATTTGATATCAGTCAGAGAAATATTTCTATCTGAAAGATATTATCTTTGAAATTGAGTCAAATTTCAGGATGAGGAAAGGATGAAAGAGATACAACAACTGTTGAAGAAATGAAAGTCAATGCATGTAAAAATTTATCAAACATAGAAGCAGCAAACACTGAAGGTAAAGAATTGGAAGGAGCAATTTCTTTAACAATTTCCAATAGCTTCATTTCAGGTCTGAAATGCTCAATGCATTTGCTTAATAATATTTTCTTCCAAAATCAGTGCTTATATAATTTGTTTCTGAAGGACAAAAGACAGAAACTAGAAATTGTGTTGTTAACACTAAACTTAAAATACTTTCCTCTGAAATTTCAAACACATGTAAATCAAAGGAATTTAAAATATTTTCTATGGCCTAGGACCTTTCTTTGAATTACCAGACTCTTTGACCTTTGTTGCATGTAGTAACGGAATTGTGAAGTTAACAAAGAAAATATACCAAATGCATCAAAACCTTTGTAATCTGAAAACCAAAATAGCAGTAGATTTGGGGATAGAATATGTTTTCAACTGTTACAAATCATATCCTACTATCCATAAGATGGAACACAATAATATTTTTAAATGAGGGGACAGTATAAACTACAGGGTCACTTTGTAAGACAACACCTCCCACCCACTTTTTGAGGTGGCCCTTATCTTTGAAAATGGGACCCCAATATAGATGAACCTTCTCAAATAAGACAAAGCATGGCGTGATATTACTTTTTAAAATTATAAACTCAGTGGATATTGAAAACACATAATCAAGACAATGAAAATACTTTTTTATCTTTGTTAATTTGAAGATTCCTAGATGCAACCAAAACTTTTCGTATTTTTCATGGTTAAATTCAATAGCTTAACTGTAGTAGTAGTCAATGCTCTGGCCAAAATACATCACTGAAAACTTGCAACAATTTTTTTTCTTTTCTTCTCTTTATTTGCATATATTTCAGGTTATAATTATCTTTGCTTTCTTGACCTTATCATGCAAATAGGGTTGGTATAGCTAGACAACATATTTTTATAGAAAGAATAATAGTTTTGAAGATTATTTGGTATCATATTTTGGCAAAGAATTTTTCAAAATACTGCTGGGTTAAGAAATTTTTCTTAGATTTATTTTCTTATTATTGTGTCTCTTATGTTTTAACATTTCAAAGCAGTTAATCCAATAACTCAGGTAATCATTGTGTAGGCTGTCTTTTTGTTCATGGTTTTACACTAAATTTGCATTTCAAAATTATGGTGTTATTATTTTTAAAACTCATATGACTTAGTTATTGATCAGCATATCTGTATAATAGGAAATATTTGTATATTTAAAAAAATATGTTAAATATATATACACAATGACATTGTAAATGAAATACAGTGATATTTCCAAATCACTCCCAATTTTGAGACATCAAGGTATAGGGAAAATCTGGATACATTCACAATCTGTGAATATATTTCCAAAGATAATTCAAAATTGCAGGTAATTGGAAAGATATTACTACCTTTTCCAGTAAATAGTTTTGTACAATTTATTTTTTAACAATTCATTACATAATCTGAGATTTTTAGAGTCTCCACTCTCTTCTGAGATGCTAAAAGACTTGAGATGCTGCTCAGAGAAGTGCCTGTGCAGTGAACATTAGGGGAGAAAATGTCATTCAAATTTTACCACTTAATTCACTGGGAGCAGCATGGTGGCAGCTGCTCTGGACCAGGCTTGGGTCCGGGGTGAGCGTAGTGAACACCACCTAGCTGTACACCTTGGGAACGGGCGACCAGACCCATAGAAATATGTGCCCAGCCCCCGTTAGCCACAGTAGTTTGGGGCATCCCTGGGGTCCTCCCTGCACCCCGCTTGATCACCTGGGGAGGCCCAGTGGTGGCTACTCTGAGCCCGGCTTGAGATGAGTGTGCAACCAGCGAGTTCTGCCTGGCCATGTGGCTTGGGACTTCACCAAGAGACTGGTAGGCATTTGTGTCCATTCCCCATTGGCCATGGACATTCTGGGCCTCCCTGGGGTCCTGCCTACCTGCGCCCTGCCCATTCACTTGGAACAGCCCAGCAGCAGCTGCTCTGGGCCCAGCTTCAGTTGGGGGTGTGGCCAGCAAATTCCACCTAGCCAATCAGCTTGGGACTTCGCCAGGAGCCCAGTGGGGATTTGTGTGTGTCCTCCATTGGCCTGGCCATTTGGGGCATCTCTGGGGTCCTGTCAAGGCCCCACCCGTTCACCCAGAGCAGCCCGGCAGCTACATCTCTGGGCCTACACACAGTGAATTCCACCTGGCTGTGCAGCTTGTGACCTTGCCAACAGACAGGTAGGAGTGTGCACCCATTCCCGATTGGCCTGGAAAGTTCAGAGCTTCCCTGACATCCAGCCTGGGCTCCACCCAGACACTGCCCAGCAATAGAACAGCCACAGTGGTAGTCTTGGCTGGAGCTGAAGGTGTGCATCGTGAGTATCACCTAGCCTTGGCACCTCAACTGTGCATGTTGGATTCACCTCCCACAGTGGAATATAGGAAAATGACAAAACGAAATAGCAAAATTCAATCTTACACTTTAAGTCCCTCCCAAACAAGCCAAAGAGACACAGACACAGAAGAAACACCTGAAACTTCTGAAATGATAGCAAATGAAGTAAAGAAACAACTCTATGAGACT
>RJWT010017419.1:0-19367 GCA_004365215.1 Cuniculus paca | reverse complement strand
GTCTTTGTGCTGCCTCCCATTCAGTTCACTAATATCTGCTTGCAGCCCTCAGCTTTAGGTTGGTTTTGTTCATTTTATTTTGAAAGATTTTAATTTATATTTATGTTTTGGGGGGTGTGTCTGTTCTAAGTTTGTAATCCCTTTTTCTATAAATCAGAACTTACTCCTTTACCTTTTTGAGCAACTCAAGCATATTTAAAATCCTTGATCAGTTGGAAATTATAATACTGGCTGGATAGTTGATGATGTTAAGTAATTAATGCTAATTTTTAAAAATGTGCAGTGGCACTGTGGTTCTACTTAAGAAAGTAGGACTCCTTATCTTTAGAGCAGTCTCTGGAGGTCGGTACAGATGAAATGATCTGAGGGCTCCTGTTAGGAAAGGTGAACGGTGGAGGTGAACTGGCTCCTTGGCATCTGAGTTTGAAGCTTGGTGATGGCCATCTGGAGAGTTACTATATTCTTCCGCCTTGTGTTTAAATTTTTATGTAGTACAAAGTTTTCAGCATCTTTTGTCATTGTCCCATAAAATCAGTTTCACATGGAGTGAGTTCATATCTTGGTTGCTGATTTTACTGGTAGTCTTTCTAGTTATGTTTCTCCACACACTGATTTGGTTCTTGTTTTGAGTGGAAAGGCTGGTTTTCATCTGTTGGTTTGTTTCCCATCATTTTCTATGTGGCCTCTTCATCTTCTCTGGCTTTGCTCTAGCTGTGGACACCTTTACTCAGGGTGGGCTGGGTTGGGTTATGCTTTCTGAAGTCTATCTCTGTGTCCTGGGGACACTGCCAACCCAGGGGACAGGGTCAGCAGGGTACTAGGTCCACTTGTGATCTGGGGCTGGATCTGTAGCCTCCTGGCTGCCTAGGTTTAAGAATACAAAGCCTCGGGCTTAGGTGGGAGTCTTCAAGAACTCGTGTCAGTTTCTTCCCTTAGGAGGGCCCTGCACCCCAGGCAGCCCACCCGGCTGGGTCCTACCTCTGAGAAGTGTTTTCTTCAGGCCCCACAATTATAAAGAGAGATCCTGGCCACCTCTGCTTGCTCCAGGCCCAGAGCCCAGCAGGCCTGTGACTTCAGCTCTGCCTACTGCTTTACGTCTCTGTTCCATGTTGGACACTTTCATCTTGTTTTTGAACCTGTCCCTGTCTTTTGGTGGTGTGCTCCTCCCTGCCATTGCTCTGTGTTTGGAGCAGCTAGATGCATCAAAGTGCAAACTCGCTGTGCTGTCTTGACTGGAGGAGGTCCTTGACTGGAATCACTGAAGGTTCCTTCAGCTCCACTCAAAGACTGTCCTCCACTGTGTGATCTTCATGGTGCTGATAGTTTGCCTTTGTATTAGACACAACATACTTAATTTAGTTTTATTCCCCCAAAAGATTTTCTTGCAAATCTCCTTAGACAAAATAACAACCTGCCACCTCATGAGTTATTCTGTCTTTTGGTCTCCCCAGCACATAGCACTCTCTGAAATTGTCTTATCTGCACACACATTTGCCTCTCCCACTGGGATCCAAGCTCTGTGAGAGCAGAGACTTTTTCTCTGGTTTTGCTGATGTGTCTGTAACCCTTTACAATGATGCCTGTCACATGGTGGACACTCAGTAACATGCTGATAAATTACTGAGTCAGTCCCTGCAGCCTGCCTGTGGCCCACAATCCCAGTGTCATGCAGAGAGCTCGTGTGGGCAGGAAGCAGGCATGGGCTGTGGAGTGGCTTTGTAGAATGGCTCTGCTTTGTCCATTGTCCTCCATAAGCCCTGCATCACTGAGTGCCTGCACTGAGCCAGGCCTTGAACCCCAGGCGTCTGCTTCACATTCACTTTCTGCACCCCTTCTTCCTGGGCCACATCCTGTCTGTCATTAGTCACATTCAACGACGAATGCAGCAGGAAGACAGTGGCTGGTTATGCAGAAGCAGAGTCTGGGGGCTGGCTACCTAGCTGGCTCACTTGAGACGAAAGCCAAAGAGTTTGCATGGGGTGCAGGTTAGAGTTTCCACTGGGAGGGCAGGCTTACCTCTTCCAGCTCACGCACCTCTGTCTGATCCCTGCCTAATCGTATTTTGGTGGCATGAGTAGAAAGGAGGCTTTGAGGCCCTCCAGTGTTCCTGAGTGTCTGAGTGGTCTCTCTGGACCTAAGAAGTGCTGAAGAGCAGGCATCTTTGCCCAGCACTTCAGTTCTGCATCCCGCTGCTGACACAGACAGCCTGGAAGCTCTAGGCTGAGCATCCTGGGAGCCTCTGTCCAGAGGAAGCATCAAAAAGTGTCAGGTGGATAGTGGGTGGATGCGTGGATCAGCTTCCTCGTCCCTCCTGTTTCAACTGCTCTAGACGAAGGACCTTGTGATGGTTTTGCTTTCACATGTCAGCTTCCTGCTTGGCTGGGACCACTGGCCAGAAATGGCAGGTCCAGAGTCCTCAGAGATACTCGGTATCGGCTGCTTAATTGTATCCGAAAAGCTTCTCCTCGGATGGCACCAGGGATCATTCATAGTTAAGTGCCAGGCTGCTGAGAGCCCTGCGCAGATTAGTCATGCCTGCATTCTTGGGACATAGAAGCCCCACATTGTGTTTTGCAAGATTTTGCGAGGAATCCCTAGCACTCAGTCCTACTGTTTATGTTTAGCTTTCTGAAGTGTTGGCATTCCAGAGGCATTCCAGGAGCCTTCTTGGCATTTCTAAATATTCTACAGCATCTGGGAAGCCAAGTTACTGCATTTTTCTACTCTACAGGTGAGGGAAAATAGGAGAGCAACTCACACAAGTCTGTGATGGCCCCTCAGGTAGAGGTATGCAGCCTGCTGCCCTACCTGCTCCACTGGCCTGATGTCCCAGGGCCATGTGGTCAACTCCTATTAGTGACTGCCTTGAAGATGCTTTCAGAAGGTTCCATGCCAACAGAAGTATCATTGCCAAGGAGTTCATAGGTTTTTGGAAACATGGGTGCCAGCAGGAGCCTAGAGCAGTCCGCAGGCACACTCAACCCAAGGAGAGAGCAGAAGGCGAGTGAGTTGTGTGATTCCTCACCACAGGCATCAGGGGCTGTCCTTGGGCCCAGTGCTGCTGTGGCTTTGCACAGAGGGTGGGAATGGCAGGACTTGGGGCGTGGTCCTGGAAAGGCCCCAGACTGGTGACATGGGTATCCAGCAAGTAGACACATGTGCCTTCTGTGCTGTGATGCTGGTGACCTTTGTGGACCTGTTGAGATCTTTCACCCTCAGACAGGGTGGGGCAGGGAGGATGCTTCTGCTCCAGTTTCATGTATCGTATCCAAGGAGGCTAAGTGTGATTTCCTCTGGAGCAAAGGAATGGTTCAGGGTCTTCTAGCTAGTTGGGGTGGGGCTGGCCCAAATCCAGTCTGCCTGTGCCAGCTTGCTCATCTGGGTTAGCTCAGTCCTCACCCTAACTGTGAACTCGAGGGAGAGCCCACCACCTTGTATTCCCCCATTCCCATCAGGGCTGCTGAGGAAACAGCACCCCTTACTGTACAATTCTGTGCTTCTCTTACTGTGTGCACACCTCCCTCCCCTCACAGCTCAGAGTGTGAGACTGTGCCAAGGACTTCGCAGTGGTGTGTTTCTGGCAGAACAGCTCCTCCACCAGGCGCTGCCTGCCTTGACCCAGGTTCAAAGCCAGCTCCTCTCTGAATAGCTGCGAGCTGTCGGACAGTTCCTTAGCCCTTGCATTGTGTCTGCCTCGAGTCCATAATGAGGGATCATAATAATCTTCCTGCCTTTAGAGGTGTTGGAGGGAGCATACGAAATAATCTGCAGCAGGCACGTAGAACAGTATTTGGCAGATAGCAAGCATTCAATAAATGTTAGTGATTATTGTCTACAAAATGGTTCTAATAATTACCCACCTTGAAGGGTTGTTGTGAAATTAAGCATAATACATGTGAACAATCTGCCATAACCCAGGTTTTTCGGTTCATTATTGTGACTCTTCTCATTGTGAGTGTTGTTGCAAGCAGAAATGTCAGTTGCTGCCTCCCTGCAGCACCCGTTCGGCACCATTGCTGCTGGCTAACACAGGCTTTGTTCTCTTTCAACTAGGCCAGGGAGCTGGAGAACAGAGAGGCAGAACTCAGACGCTGTGATACCTTCTTCCAGGAGCAGCTGGGGCACATTGAGAGGAAGGTAGGACTCATGTGGCTGCTAGCCAGGGGGCCAGGTCCCACTCCGGCATGATAAGGAGCGGGCTGTGGGCCTAGGGCCCACTCACCTGGTGCCAGTCACCTTGTGGGTCCGCCCTCCTGCGTTCTGCAGCAAGCGCCACAGACCCAGCCTTTCAACAAGTTGCATTCACAGAGATAATTGGTTTTTAATTGGTCCAGTTTTTGTTGAATGTGGCTGGCTCTGTTATAGTTCAGTTTTAGAAAAAAATTCCCTTTCACCACAGGGCGGTGCTGAGACCCAGTCTACCTTTTTCACTTTAGTTAAGCTGCACTGGGTAAAAATAATAATAACGTGAAGTCGTGCTATACAAATACATTAAAGTTGTATTATTGATTTTCTCCTGGGAGTCAGGAAGATCAAAGTGCAGTACTGCTCCGCACTCACTGCTTTTCTAAGAATAAGCCTTTGAAATGAATGAGATTTAAAGACACATCATCATCCCTTTTCTTAGATGCCCACAACGACCACTGAAAATTCATCTGGTAATTTGCTTACTTTCGGGGGCTTTAATTTGTTGATCATGACAGGTTTTCCAAAGACACAGTGTAAAACATGGAAGGGATGCTTGGGAGGTTAAAAATACTGTTCTCCCTCTTGCCTGAGACAGCGCGCCAAGCAACCTGAGCCACCACGGATTGCAGGCAGATCCTCGCGAATCATTTGTCACGGTTTGGAGCTTTGAAACTGACAGTTTGCTTGAGGGGCTTGATTTCCACAGGGGTTTTCTCCCATGGTATGCTACAGTGGTGCCTGGCAGAAACGTGGCTTTCTGGATTTCCAGGCAGAGGGGATCGGTGGGAGGTTATACCCTGCCCTATCACTGCTGCTGTGCCACCCTGCAGTCTCAGGAGCTGCTGAGCTTCCAGAGTAGCCCTTAACAAGCCGGTGTTTCTAAGGCCAGCCTCATGCACAGGTTTGACTATAGCTTGTAATGACAAGGATTGCGATTTGAGATCCTGGAAAAGGGTAAAAAAAAAAAAAATCCACCAGCCACAGCTCTAATTATCACAGTTGTCCATATGTTCCTAGGCACAGATTTTTTTTTCTTTTTTTTTTTTTTGGTCGTGTGTGCAATGCTTTGGTCTCCCGCTGTGCTCCTCTTGTGATTCTTTCTCTGGGTTTGGCTGCTAGGAACATGTGTACATGTGTCTGTTTGGGGTGGAAGGGAAATAGCCTTGCAGTATTTTTCCTCTTCCAAAATCTATTTTCCCCTTGTCACTCTCATCTCTACTTCAGTTCTCCTTCTTAAATCCAATCCTCTGTTTTGCTGAAAGAGAGGAAGTTCTTTTGGCTGAGACCTTCTATATCATCTGTTCCTCCCCACTCCTGGTAAAGGGGAGTCCGGGCTCTTTACATATGCAGATGTGACTTTGAAAAAAAATGGCAGGTTCTTGTACATGCTTGTGAACAGCTATTAGATGCTTCCAGAAGGAGGTGCAAAAACATGATCTCTTTTCTGACTCTTAAATACAGCATTTTGCTGGTGATAATAAAAAAAGGAAAGCACCTCCACATCCCAGGAAATGGAGATTGGTGCAGGAGATAGTGCGGATTACAGGGGAGCCAGAGAAAGAGGGAGAAAAGCGGCAGAATAATAAGGCTTAATTGTATTAGTTTTGAAAAAGGTTTTCGATCTTTTCCATGGATAATTTTATCCCTGTAATGGCTGGGAAGATGGAAAACATGGCATCCAACAATCTTTTTTATTAGCTGTTGCTTTTATACACTTGAGCTTTCATTTGTTGAGTACTCTCAGACCTTGACATTTCCAGCTTCTGTGCACGCAGCTCCAGGACCTTCCAATCATCATACTACTTTCCTTTTTCTTTTTTTCCCCATTTCCTTTTAAGTTTTGAAATGGACAATAGAAAGCTATGCAAGGGGGATTTCATTAGCTTTCACATCACCCTGAGTATCCGAAACATCTCAGGGTGTGCATACAGGTGAGGAGGGCAGGTGAGGATGGGACAGCTGTGATGTGTCCAGGCTGGCTGGAATGCCACCACCCTTCCCCTGTAGGATTTAGTGCCCCTCACTTATTGTGACAGGAGGCGAGAAGTCTGCACAGAACCCAGCATCCTGTTCAAGGAAAAGGCGATGTCTTGGCCCTTTTGTACCATTGTTTTTTCCCCAGACGGTTATTCTTGGGTATGGAAAGTATGTTTTGTAGGGCTGCTAGACTTTATAATCTTTCTAAGTAATTGTTCCTCACACCCACACAGCAAGGTCTAAGTGAAGTGATTTTCTCCGTCTCCCCATGGAGAGCAGTGAGGTGCTGAGGGGCTCTGTGAGGGTCCCACAGCAGCAGAGGGTGGGCCCCGGACGTGCTCTCACAGAGTGAGGGCGGCAGTGTAGTTCAGCCAAACGTGCCTGGGCACCAGAGCCCTGGGGCTTCACACACTCTGTGCCACTATCCTTTGCCATCACTGTGCCTCCCCACATCTCTGTTTGGAGATACTCATGCTTTCTGCAAGGAGTGAGCGAGCAGTTTAAAGGAAGCAATGTCTGTAAACATGTGGCAGATGCTGGGTGCACCTTGAGGGCTGGCCCCATTCCCTTGTGTCAAGCAGTATGGGGGATCATGTTTTATGTCAGTGTCTGAGTTTTGGATTAAGGAATCAGTGTGTATTGTACATGTGTGTATTCATATACCCTATCACCTGCTCCCTGGGATGGGGAAGCCTCATCTCTGGGCTGCATCAGGCTTTTCTCTTGAGGTGATTCCCACCACTCCCCCACCCCTGGTTAGGCAGGGTATACAAGGCGGGGAACCATGTACTGTTCACAGCCAGCTGTTCTCACATAGGTGACAGAGAACAAGTTCCTTTCGTCTGTAGCTAGGCATGTGAACCATGAAGGTGAAACTCTCACCTGCCTGCACTGTCATGATCACTGACCCTTTTCCCATCTTAACTGCTCCTCCACTGGATGCCTGGCCTCCGAGCTTTGCTCAGGTGTCTCTTGATGACTTCTGGGAGGAAGCAAAAGAACCAGGAGTGGAATCTACCCACACCGGGTGTGGGTCAGCTCTCCTGATCCTAGGGTGACTCAAACCTCTTCAGAACCAGTGCCTCTTACTGTCTTCTGGCAGGAACCTCTGGGCTAAGTGGCTCTGAGGTGGACCCTGATAGCCTGTAGAGCTGACTGTTCTGGGTAATCAAGACCTTGCCTTCTGTGGTCAACCATGGAGCCGAGTTAGGCAGTGGGGAAAGCTGTGCTTCGAGACCTGGCAGACCTCTCCCAAGTTCTGCCACAATAATGAAACAGCCTTGTGACTCTGAGCATGCTGTTCATGTACTCCAGCCTCAGTTTCTATATCTTTGAAATGGAGATTTTAAGACTAACCTGCCAACTGTTTTGGGATTAGTGATAATTTGTTTATAGCAACCGTCAGAGGGTTGGTGTAAGCATTCAATTCTCTTTAATGCTATTTCCATCCTCCCTGCTTTAGTAAATGTATAACCACTCATTCATTCCGTGTTGATTTAAGCCTGCCAACTGCTAAGCACTAAGATGGTTCTGACAGTTGTTGTTCCTTCCTCATGAGATCTCTCTGGTTAGGAAGGGAAAGGAGATGTGAGGATTAAGACACCAAAAGAGGGGGTGCCTTTGTGCTGCTTCCTGTGACCAGAGCACCTGCTACTTCTATAACAGACCTCATCTTACTTTTTCCAGACCCACCATCCATTCACTGGAGAAGGGATTCCAGAGCTACCTTCAAAGACTGAATCCAGGAGAAGGAAACTTGAAATGTATGTGTTCTTCCTGGATCACATTTTCTCCCAGATTGTTGACCTCCCACACTGCCCCTTTCAGGTGGGCACAAGAGTGAGCAGTCTCTGGCTGCAGGCCATGCTGTCAGTGACTCCCACAAATGTACTGCTAGGCAAAGGGGCAGACCTGGAAGAGCTCCTGTGGACAGTGGAACAGATCTTTGGTGTAGAGAATGGATCATGGTGACCTGGGGGGAGTAGTGACAGGAAGCGGCCAGGTGGGCTGTGGTGACAGTTACAGGTGTGCCAGTGAAGATTCACTTAGGGCCATGCTCTGGCTGATCAGCCAGTGTCAAACTCCACAAGCAATGGGATGCAGCCTAGAGGGCAGGCCAGTAGGGCCACCCTCTCTGCTGTTTCCCACCCTCCTTGCTATTCTCTGGGCCTCTGCCTGGGCCTTTCCCCCAAAGCTGCAGGCTCTGAGGCACTGGTTCCAGCCACAACTAGGCCTTTTCTCCTCACTGTAACTGGAGAGCAGTAAGCCAGGAAAGGTGAAGGACCTTACCCAAAGACATGCAGCCAGAATAGTGTAGTCCCTATCCTGGGGCCTCGTCTCCTCTGAGTTCCTGTAATTCTGGTTGCCCTGGCTTCCCACTGGTGCAATTCTATGTGTCTCACCCTGGAAAAGTTGCTAAAACACTGTGCCAGGTACTGTGAGACCAGGGCTGGGTACAGGATAGGGGTGGGATGAGGAGCTGCACCTCACTTGGCCTGCCTCTCCTGGCATCAGCAGAATCGCTGCCCTCCCTTCTTCCCTCCCTGGGGCTGGTACCCTGTCAGGGATCTAGCACACACCACCCTGCCTTGCGCTTGGTAGCATCTGTGGCTGTCTCTTGTTCCCGACGGGGAAGGTCTGTGAGCACAGAGTCCTTGCTAGGCTGACTCAAAGGAGATGATTCATCTCCAAGGGCTGGGATAGAGTGTCTGGCATGGAGTAGGTGCTCAGTAAATGTTTGCAGGAATAAGCAGAGGAAAGCATGTGTCTGGAAGCAGGAAACAGTGATGTGGTAAGTTCCTGGAGGGGAGGAAGGAGGCTTGCCAAGGAGACTTCTTGGCGGAAGCTGTGTGTGGAGAATGAGCAGGATGCCTAGGCCAGCCTGAAGGGCAGGATGTGGGAAGCTGGGGCTTCTGGATGGAGCTCCACTTCAGCCTGGCGTTCCAGTGAAGGGTGGCAATGGGGAGTGTGAGTTAGGTGGCTCCAGCCAACTGGCTGACAAGCATGGCCTTCATGGAGGATGATGTTGGAGTTCTGAGAGGCCTGAAAGCTGGGAAAGATTTGCTCTTAGATGCCCAGGAGAATAATGGTGCCACTGAGAAAACAAGAAGATTACACACGAGCCACAACACTCGGGGAAAGTGGTGAGCATTGGAGGCAGAGATGAGCAGCAGATGATGGAGAAGCATCAGGCAAGGGAGTGCCGTGTCCCACAAGATGACAATCTGTGATGGACTGACAACTGGTGGTCAACTTGTAACACCCTGCTGAACTGAATCAGCGTGGTGCTGGGTGTGGAGGGCCCACTTGAGAATTGTTGCCAACAACATGAAAAGGAGAGCTGGAGAGGAAGAGATGGAGCTGTTGGTTCTCCTGAAGGAGCTTGTCATGCTGCCTTTCCTGATATGAACTCGGCTGTTTTTATCATCAGAGGAGCTTGTCAGGACTTCATTGTCACTGAGAATGACTGCAGTTCACTTTGGCGGAGCTCTGGTCCTTACTTTGAGCATCACTTCCTGGCTCTGGAGGGGAAGATGGTGCTGTTAATTCTCCTGGAAAAGCTTGTCACACTGGCTTTCCTGTTATGAACTCAGCTGTTCTCATCAGAGGAGCTCAGGTCCTTGCTGTCACTGAGGATGGCTGCAGTTCTCTTCAGGGGAGCTCTGGTCTTTACCTTGAGCATTGCTTCTTGGCTCCAGTGCAGATCCCTCAGCCTGCTGGCACAAATACTTCATCCAATTGGTACAGACTTTCTAGCTTCCACCACTGACCTTTGGGCTTTCCAAGTACGGATCCGTGAAACAGACTTGCATGAGACATTGTTGTGGGCTCTAGGCCTCCAGTTGGATTCATTCAGGACATTGCCGTGGGCTCTAAGCCCTCAGCTGGATTTTTGGGGTCTCTAGTATGTGGACAGATTTCCTGCACTCTTTTGTGTTTGACTCTTGTGATGACTATTATAAAATAATCCTGTAAATTATATTTGCTGTATTATATTTTCCCTTGTAAACTCTGACTAAACACAGTCACTTGGAGTCTGTGAGCCTATGTTATGTGCCAGGCACCTTTATGTAAGTTATCACTAATTGTGGCAGCAACCCTGCAAGGTAGATTATACTACCTGTGTTTTACAAATGAAAAAACTTGGGATTGGGCTGAACAAGCTGCCAGGAGCCATGCAGCTGAGAGATGAAGTCTGGTGTGTGGAGCTCCCACGTTTGTTCCTTCCTACATGCCACACTGCCTCCTCAGATCCACTCAGGAAGAGGAGCTGTGTGACAAATGTAGTCAACTGTGCCACTTTCTGCCAGCAGGCAGAGACCACAGGACTAAGAGCAAACCTCTTCCATGTGTGGCAGAAGACACGAGAGATCTACCCAGGGAACCTTTTCAGGGGCGCAGTGGAGACCAGAGCTGGCTGTGTAGGGTTCGGGTCAGCAGGGAATGCAGAGACACGGAGGAAACAAATGTGGGGCATTCTTCCAAGAAGTTCATCAAAGAGAGCACACTGGCAGTTGAAGGGGAGTGACACTAGCATATTGATGGGAGGCAGAGAATTCTTACTGCTCCTTGGAGGGGGAACTCAGTGAAAGACTCATCCAAAGTTAGAGGAGAGGATGCCGTGGAAAAGCCGCCAGCACCTGGAGGGGCTGCTCAGGGGAGTCCTGGTCTGGCTCAGGAGGTGGAGATTTCCACATTCAAAATGAGTGAGCTGTGTGTCTTAGGCAAGAATAGGCGACTGCCAGCTACTCAGACATGGCCAGCAGGCACTTCCACTGCGTGAGGGAGGCCCAAAGCTGACACTAGCAATTCAGAGCCTGGCGCACCATTAAGGAAGCAAGACTAAGAGCGGCAAGGATTCCCAGTGTGAGCTGTCTGCACCCACAGAGAGAAGCTACCAGAGCATGGGAAGGCAGAAGTGGCAGTGGGTACCAGTGACCTGAAAACAGTACAGCAAGAAATCTGCTGCGGAGAAGGAGCCTGCCTCCTAATCCTTGTTTTACCTGCTGAGCTGACTGGCCTAGGACCCGAAGGCTTTTGAAAACCTTTGAATCCAAAGGTTCTTTACCAGATTGGGTTAAGAAGGACACTTGCCCACCAGTTACTGTATAAGAGGCTCTTTTTGTGTATTCTCTTCAAGGTATTAAAAGTAAGGAATGAAATAGTATATTGCTTTGAGATGTATGACTGCCTTTCTATACCTGTCTGATGGGACCCATGTTCTTTGAGAAGGGTAATCAGAGAGGGAAAGGTATGAAGAAACTGAGAACCATAGACCCAAGCCATTTGTCTTCATGTGCAAGAAATGGCTCCAAGGTAGGTAAGGGCTGAGACTTGCTTGGTAGAGTGGTGAACATTGGGTTTTCAGATCTAGAGGAGCCCTCATTTGTGTTAGGACTTCACTCCTGACTGGCTTCACAGATACGATCAAGACACTTCAAGCCATTGAGCCTTGGGGGTCTGCATCTTCACAAGGAGGACTCTACAGCTGCATTTCCACTTTGCATAATAAAGGAGCAAGCATGGAGCCTACTTTATTATATAATCTGTGTAAATGGTAGCTGCCCTTACTGCTGCCAGCCGGTCATAACAGTGTAATTGCTATTCTGATTGACTGTGGAGGTCAGACAACTAGGTGATCGTACAGTGAGGACTCTAGTTCCTCATCTCTCTCTCCAATTTTAGTATATGTGCTGCCAAAGTGAGCACATCCTCACCTCTTATCCAGTAACCCTGAAGTTTTTCCACTGCAGTGAGAGGAGAGTGGTTAAGATCGCAGGTTCTGGAGTTAGAGACTTTTGGATCTTGGCCTCCCACATTACATACCAATGATCATGGCATCAACCAAGTATTTAGGTTTCCCAGACTTCATTTCCTTTATCTGTACAAAGGATCCACTTTGGGCAATTAGAAGAATTGAAGTAACTTACACTAAGTGTTTATCTATTACAGTACCAGCTCTCAGTAAGCACTCAAAAGATTGCCACTCACCTCACCACCTCCAACACCTCTACCTTCACCATCTATGTTAAAATTCCACTTCCTCTACTTCTACCACCCCACCCAGCTCCTTCACCACCCCCTATTTCCACCACTCCATCTCCTCCTCCACCACCATACCATCTACCGTTACCTTTATCTCCTCTGCTTCCCCCATCTCCAACAGCAACTCCATGTCCGCTTCCCCTTCCATGACCCACCATCTCTACCATCACCACCATTCTCACCTTTGCTCCCACCCAAACAGTCACACCCACTGCTGTCGCCCCCACTGCCACGGCTGCCATCACCACCTCCACCACCACTCCACCACCCCGCCTTCCCTGCATCACTCTTTGTATTGCTTCTGGTGTGTTTGCTGAGGACCTGTTTCCTGACCTCACAGTCTCACCTCATATCTGCAGAAATCATCTCATTTCTGTCACAGTAACTGCAGGGATAGGATGCAGAAACTGAAATGTCTTGCACCTTTGGGGAGGCTGTGACTTTCCTGGGCCTTTCTCAGCAGCCAGGCTTCCCTGAGGTAGATGTCGGAGTCGGGGCCCTTTGAACTGGTTGCACACCTCCTCTTTGTTAGGTACAATACCTATGTTACTTCATTTAGGGTTGATGATGGGAGTGGGGAGGATTTACTACAAATGAAAACAAGAACATTCAGAAGGGTTAAGAAACTGCCTAACGTTTTGCAGCTTATTGAACCCCAGGTCCAAGATTTAGTCAGGTTTTTCAGAGTCTGCTTCTGTAGATATAGTAGTATTCTGAGCTCCCAGAGTTGCTTTGAAAATTAAATGAGTTAATACATTATTTCTAACAAATCATGTATCTTTGTCTCCAAGACACCTGGGGGTAATATTTATTGAGTGTGCCCCATATACAAAGCACTAGTCAAACAACTCTACCTGGCTGCAGGGAACTAGGAAGGTACTGTGTAATGAACTCCAAGCTGGGTGAAAATTAACTTTATTCTTTGTTCCAAAAGTGACCCACGTGTTTGAGCGCATCACACAATTTTTTACAGCCCCAAACTATGAGGCAGAAACATCTTCCCTGTTTTACAGATAAGGAAACTGACTTGGAGAGATGCAACAGTTGTCACTTGAGTGATTTGAGATGATAGGAAGCAGTCTGAATTTGCTTACCACAGTGGGCCAGCTCCTCAGAGGGCTGCTTGACTCTGCTGGGAAGGGGTACAGTGGGATTTCCTGTTAGTAGGATATGTAGTATATTAGCACACAAACTTTTCCCTCTCCCCCAGATTGAATGGTTTTGACACATTGCCCTATCCTTTTCCTTTTGTACTTTGAGTACTTCAAAGCAAATCCCAGTGACCATGACACTTTTCCCTCATACTTCAGTATGCATCTGTAAAATGTGTAGGCCTTTTCCTGCATAACTACGGTAGCCTTAGCTTACCTCAGAGGTTTAACAGTAACTTCTCTGATTTCCTCAGAAACACCTTTTCCCACAATTGGGGCGTGGGGGAAGGTATGTGTGTTTTTGGTATAAGCCAGGGTCCAAACAGTCACCAAATGGTAGTTGGTTCTTCAGCATTAAATCTCTGGGACAGGCTTTTTTCATACCAGTAACTTGTTCCCAAAACTCTTTGTTCTGTTTTTCTCTTCTTTCATTCATCAAACCTGGTCCAGAGAAGTGAAGGTAAATTCTACAGGGAAGGCCAGACTGATACCTTGTTAGGAGAGGGGAGATTGTCATACAAGGCCAAGGGCTAATCTCACATTGAGTTGAGGTTCACTGCAACTGATTTATGTCATTCCCTCTGTTATTGTTGCTAGGGTCCTTTTAAGCCCAGGCTTAATCAGTATCTCCTCCTGAAGTGGTTTCTGCACCATTCCTGGCAGCGGCTGCATTAATATGCAGCGTTGCCCGCTCCAGGGTTATTGTGTGTTGGTTTTTCCCCCCAGCACATTAAGTCTCCTAAATAGGTACTTATGGGGTTGACAAGCCAGAAGTGCCTGTCCATCATATGTGCTGGTTACACCTACCCCTGCTGGAGAAGACTCCGTTAAACAAATACTTTTAATTAAATAGCTACTCCAAGGCTTTTTCCTTTTCTTCCTTTCTCAGCTCCTCCCTTGTACCTTGGTCAGCTCCACTTGACCAAGGGACCCCCCATGTACTTTCTTGGCTTGCAGTGGTCATGGGATACTGAACAGGGCATTCTATATTAGTGTTGGCCTTTAAGGGAGCTGATTATAAAAGAATGTTCCTATCACCCCCTCCTCCACTGTGACCATTGAGCTAATGTTTCCTGTGCTGCTTTTGTCCTCCCTGCACAATGGCAACTCATTACTGATCTCTCACTTGCACAGAAACTGTGACCACTCCACTCATGTCCTTTTTCCTGGACCCTCCATCCATGACCAGGCCTCCACTAGTGGAAGGAGAGTTTCCTCCAGAGATTATCAGTGGCTTTCCATGCATATGGACAGAGCTGAGATTCCTTCTGGCTTCACCTCTGTGCTCTCCAGCAGTACCTGCTGTCAGCATCAAGGTCACCCAACAAGCAAGCACTGGCTACTCTGAAGCCTCTTCTGACCACTCCCTGCTGCTTCCTCTAGCAGGGGTGCCATGGATTAGGCCTAACATAATTTTCTTTTCTGTCCCCAGCACGCTGCTCAGCACCTGGTAAGCACCTGTCAACTTATGCAGCTCTGTAGTTGGGCCACACTGCAGCTTGGAACAGCCAGTGACAGAGCCCAGGTTTGGGTGGATGGGCATAGAGGGAGGCTCTTCTCAGAATTTAACCGAGTGTAATTGGTGCCTGCAGGGGATCCGAGCCTCCTGACCCGGAAAGATTCTGCTTTGGTGCTTGATGTCATGGGATTTATTCAACTGTCTGCTTGGAGTTTATCCAGCTACGGGGAAGCATTGCTTCTTTTTGTGTTAATTGCTTTACTTATTTCTTAATAATATTTGTTAATATTAGGGGAAAATCAAAATGCAGATAAACCAGAAAATAAAATGAAGTCATCTAAATCAGCCCCCACTTAGAGAAGTGACCATTGTTTACCCAGTATACCTCTGCCCAGACCTGTATCTGCCATGAAAACATTTGCAATGTTACAATATTTGCAATAATGGGTTAATAACCATGCATGCCATTTAGCATCCTTTTAAAAACTCAGTCTACTGCGAGCCTTCTTTTTGTAGCAAATCTACCTTGACTGAATTAGCCAGGCGCTGCTCCTTGTTAGGGATGTGCCATCAAGCTTCAGTCACTCATCATTGCACTACATTGCTATTGGGGGGAAAAATGCCACTTTGGCCATCTTTATAGCTGCCTGAACTTGTTTTCTTAGAAAATTATACTTAGTCTTACAAAGACTGAGGTCTTATGCACCCTAAGGCTATTGGTTGCCCAGTGGTTGCCGTGCAGTGGGGGCTATATCAGCTCCCACTCAGCACACCACTGTGATACGACAGTTCTGCTCTCCCCTGATTCTCCATGTTGAGTATTTTCCTGTTCACTTCTTAAATTAATTCCAACTATAAAGCTAAAATGCTGGGAAAGCATGCCAAGTGTGACTCTGTATCACAGCACTTGCTCGCAGTGCCCTACCAGACCTGCCTCTTCGGACTTCCTTGCTGGAGTAACTCAGGCATAGACCGTTGGGACACACAGGGGCATGGCTTATCTTGCCATGTATTTGTGTAACTTAGACATTACAATACATCTTGACAAACTGCACACCAGACCTCTTTGAACATCAGTTTACCTTGTTCCTTTCAGCAACGTGACCGTAGGCTCTGCTCCCACCCTGCAGTTATAGCTGTTGTCACAGAGCCACATGTGGCACACCTGCTGCCTTGCCTGTATGTAGATGGTGTGTCAGAGAGCCAGCATCTTCTTCCTTCCCTTTTCCTTAGGCCCTCATCCCAGTTCTCTCAGGCATTCCTCCCAAGAAGCAATCTAGTAATTCTTGTGTTTTGATTTGCTGTTTTGATGGATCCAGGTGGATCTGTGCTGTTATTCTCCTGGTGAGGATCCATCCCCCAGCAGTGCCACCTGAGGCTTCTTAAGGTGTGTCTTCCAGCCCTGTGGCTCTCAGGCCTTGCTCCTGTGGGCTGCCTCTGTGTGTCCTGCCAGGAAGCCACCTCTCACCATCCTGCGCATGGCTGGTGTTTTGGGGCACAGACACAGGGCTTCACCATGTCCCTAGCAATTTGCATCTTGTTCAGGTGGTGGGAGAGGGGTCTGACTTGATCCTGTCCCTCAGCTGGGCTGGGCAGACTCTGCAGGCCCAGACCATAGACTTCTGTCAGGAGTCCACATATGGCTCACCAGTCTGTGGTTTGCAAAAATCTGTCTTCTCTCCCTTTGCTAAATCAGACATGGTCTTGTCTTGGGCATCTTCCCATTTTCTCTGAATCCTCCAGGGTGCCCACAGCAAGCCAGTCTCTTCTGTGAGTGAATTCTGAGCAGAGACATGAGTCATCTGGATTGGGAGATTTGAATTCATTTAGTGTGACTAGATGCTCTCTCACAATTTCTTCCCTGCCTTGCGTTTCAATTCCCTCATATCAGTGTTTGATTCACCTTTTTCAGCCTGAAGATTGTTCTCCTTGATAGCAAATGGGAGTTTAGTAGTTCTTTCTTTCCATCTCCTGTTAACTGGACACCTTTCACCCCAATATAAGCCTGTTCCTTCTTGTTCATATCGCTCCTAATCCAATTTTAAAAGTGTTTTCTTTTGAGTCCTTAGCATTTCCAAGGGGCTCAGCTCATCTGGGCCTCAGCTCCCTGACCCTGTTCTCACCAGCCTGGGATGCTCCTCAGTGGGCCCACCTTGCCCAATCACAGTGTGCTGTCCTGCAAGTGCTCCACTGTAGTCATTTGGAGACCCTCATATCAGGGATCTTCAGGGACCTAGCACCTAGAAGCATTGATAGAAATTTCCTCCGTCCTCTTTGAGTTGCGGATTTCCTTCTCAAGGAGGACCTGACACACCCCTCAGAGGGAGCCGTGTCCCCCAGCACTGCAACCGTTGCAAGTGGAGGATGTCATGGTTTTTAGGGACTAAAGGTAGCTCACAAGCTCCCTTTCCCCTTATTGAGATCTTCCAATGTTGTATTTCTCAGAAATGGGCTTTGAAAGACTCTCTTGCCTCTCCTCCTTACAGAGCAGTGGCTCTCACCCATGAGACATCGGCAACACCTGTAGATAGTTTTGGTTATCCTGACTTGGGAAAGGGTGCTGTCCCCTTGTGCGGCCCAGGACAGCCCCCTGCAACAAGGAATCAGCAGCACTAATGTCCGTAGTGCCAGGGCAGAGCCCTTGTACAGAATAACTTTGGGTGCCCCATAGCACATGCAGCACTGGCCAGAGACTGCAGGTCCCCCCTTAAGGGCCCTCTCCAAGTTGAGGCTCAGGAACCAGCCAGTGACAGAGCATGCACAGTAATGCTGACATGTTGGTTCATGGCCCCACTGAGAAGCACTGTTGAGGGTCCTGGAGTCTGTCCTTGTAGGTCACGTGCTTGTTTTCTCCGTGGCCTCAAGCTTCTTTGGAGGACTAGCTTCTCATCCCTCTCTTTAGAACGCAGGGACCAATTGGGATTCTTTAGATAGGTGGCAGTGGGGGACACTGGCTCTCCCTGGCCTGGGACTGGCCTGAGGTAGGGGTACAGCTGACTTCCTAGGCTCTCTCCTTCGTTCTTCTCTTCAGTCTCAAATGAGATGCATTTTAGCATCAGAGCCTCAAGACAGGTGTGTATGGTTTCAGACAGGCTGTTGTTTTTCTGCCTCCCAGTCAGGATTCAGGGAGCCCATGATCCTGAGCAGCCGATACTGCTGCTTCCTTGGGCATAGCTGTCTCATTGTGCATGTCACCTGGATACACTGTGCATTTGCAGTAGCCATTCGCTATCACATTGGACATCATGGCTGCAAAGCAGTAGGGTACTCCAAGAGTAAACAGAAGCCCTGTTGTTGGCACTTGGCTGTCCCTGTGCCACCTGCAGGAGGCCTGGGTATCGCTCCAGTGCATTAAGCACCAGGTCCACTGCTTTCCTCGCTTTCTCCTGCAGCTCTCTCCTCACCTGGTGTCATGGTCTGTTCTTCGAAGTTCATTATTCAGTGCATGCTTCACCGGCATCTATAGCCATGCTGGCACAGTAAGGGCTGAGTGAGGAAGACCTACTTCATTGTCTGAGATCAGAAACACCCAGGTGTGTTTATTGTCCCGTGCAGACCTGTGGCCACTCATTCAGAACGCCAGGTGGCAGTTCAGCTAGGCTGGGTTCAGGTTGGTCAGCCAGGGCTGGGGCCAGCTGGAGCCCAACCATAAGACCTTCTAGTTGTCCGTGCTACTTCTGTGGCTTCTGCAGGCCCAGCCAAGCATCCCCACCACGCACATAGGCAAGTCCTGTCAGGGCCTGTGGTGTTAACAGTCTCTCCCACCACTGTGCGGTGAGTGGCTGTGGCTCCCATGTGTCCAGTTCCTATCACCAGCACTTCCCCAGTGCCTGCTTGCCAGTCACACACAAGACTTGTGGCAGGTACAGGCGTTCCTGTCCTGTGTTGGGAACTCAGGCTTGCGTGGTGAGTGTAAAAGTAGGATTTAAACCTAAGACAGCTCATTTCAAAATCTTCATTCTTGCCTCCACCATTGAGGCTGTGGTTTATTTTCCTTTTTAAAGGGTTAGAAGATAAGGCTTCAGAAATGGCACTGGCCCCCAACAGAATCAGACATACCGCTCTCATTATTTACAGTCCCTGGGCAGATCGTGTCCCTCTGGATAGTCTGCTCCTGTGTCATTTGTGACATTCTCCCCTAGGAGAATGGCTTCTCAGCACTGACCTCTCAAGGCAGCCTGTGGAATTAGCTCTTCTGTTTACATTGCCACATATTGTAGGCATTCAAAGTGTTTGCCCCTGTTTTATTCCTCCTCTCAGGATCAGTAAAAGTGTTTACAGTAAAGTAGAACCTGAAAGAATCCCTGGCTGCAGGGCGGAGTCACTGTGTTAGGAGAGGAGTGACATGGAGGAAGGATCAGCAGCACCTGCCAGGGTGTGGCCAGCCAGCGGAGTCAGGAGCACAGGCAGCTGAGCCCAGGGCAGCGCAGGCTGAGTGCTATGTGAGGTCACACACCTGACTCCCCATCATCAAGGGTTCTAGGTGCTCCACACAAACCATCACCTTCCCTGGAAGCCTGCAGTGAATGGCTCCTTTCTCCCCCGAC
>RJWT010017418.1:0-19351 GCA_004365215.1 Cuniculus paca | reverse complement strand
ATGTGAATGAACAACAGAAAACTTTGGAAGGTTGAATGGCCAGGTCATCAGCTTTTTCACTAAAGATCCAGAGAGTAGATAGTTTAGCTTCATGGTGCCCTGGTCTGTGTTCTAACAACACACTAACCCCTGCCACTGTACCACAAAAGCAGCCACAATGAGTACACAACTGCGTGTGGCTGGGATCCAATAAAAAGCTTTTGTGAACACCAAAATTTGAGTTTCATACAATTTTTATGTATCGTACAGTATTGTTGTTTTTTCAACCTTTTGAAGCATGTGAAAGTCACACTCAAGCATGTAAAAGTCACTTAACTCAAGGCCTATATGAAAATGAAGAACAGAGGCAGAAGGACCAGGGAACCGTGTGTGCCCTGCCCTGGCCAATGATGACGCCTGCTGGCCCCCATCCAACCAAAGTGGGAGAGCAGCCAGACCACCAAATCCTAGCCAGCAGTGTTCCTGCGTTCTCCACAGCTAGGGCAGCAGATATGACCAGAAGACCTACCTGATCAAAGAGACCAACACCCAGTAGGAAAGTTTTGTTTTGAAACTGAAGCATTACCTTAACACAGTAACCAGGTGAGAGACAGCCTTGAAAGACAGGCGTGGAGAGGCTGAGAGCTAAGCAGAGATCTCCTGGGGTCCCGTGGGAGGGCCAAGGGTTAGACCCAAAATATCACAAGGTCCATGGTATTCTGTTGTGAGTGGGCAGGTTTGGTGGGTGAAATTGCCAGAAGGAGTATATCTGAAGGAGAAAACTTTTGCTCCAGTGGTATTATTGAGCTCTTGCATTCCTGCCTACATCCAGCATAAATTAGTGGTTTCAATTCCTATAGGTCAATATATGTATGGGTGGCATAATTGTCTTCACTAAAATCATTGATCTCTTTGTTCTGATTAAAGGCAGTTCCTGAGTGGGTCTTAGGGTTTGTCAATATCCAGTTGATATCTGATGTCATTGTTGTTGCTGACTTTACTACTAAAGCCAAGGTGACATAGTAGCTTGTAACAACTGGTTTTCTCTCTACCCTAATATCTAGATTTCCTGAGGGTCGTAAACAATATAAAGACAAGGCACTGGGCCACAGAATCTATAAAAGCCAGTGCAAAAAAAAAACCAAACAACAATATAGAAACATGAAAAGACAAGGCAACAAAACACTTCCAAAAACTCAACTCTCCCAAGAGACGGGGTAGTAAGGGAAAGGAAATTATAAGCCACCCAGCAGAAAGGTCTGAAAGTATATTCCTGGAGGTAAAACAGTTCAATAAAGTACTTGCTGAATTTAAAGATACTGACCCTAATGAAACAAATGATCAGTGAATCTAGAGAAGATTAATAAAAATCTAGTGGAGCAAAAGAAAGAGACATAAAATATGAATACCTAGCATAGAAAAAATAGAAGTCTACTAACGAAGGTCCAAACGGAAACCCATGTGGTTAAAAACACTGTTGATGGTATGGGTATTAGAAGAGACCAGTGTGAAGACTGTCACACCCAGAGGACAGGGCTGTGGTCAATGATCAGTTAATGAGAAATACCATAAGGGCTGGGGATCTAGCTCAGCGGTCTAAGCGCCTGCCCGGCAAGCGCAAGGTCGTGAGTTCAATCCCCAGTGCCGCCAAAAAAAAAAAAAGAGAAATACCATAAAAATAACAAAGATGAGAAATGGATCCAACAGCACCCACATAACTCAAAGAAGATTAATATGAGAGTAACTGGAATTAGGAAAAATCAGAAGACAACATAAAGGGCATGAAAAACCTTTTACACAAGTAATAGCAGAAAACTTTCCAGCCACAAAAAAGAATTTAACCTACAGATAATTGAGATTTATAGAACCCCAAATAGCCACAATGAGAAAAAATAAACCACTCCACAACACACAATAATTCAAATATCAGAATGTCTTTGACATTTTTCTCTCATTGCAGATATAAAATACCCAACACCCAAAATTAAAGGGAGAGACGTTTATTTAGCTCACAATTTGTAGAAGTTTCAGTCCATAATCAGTTGGCTTCAAGGCAGGAGGACTTGGCAGAGGGCTATCAGAGACTAGAACCAGTTCATGACCAGAAGACAGCAAAATCAAGCAAGGGATGACCACAGTTCTTTCTAACCCTTATGTCTTATCCATGCTACTTAGGGCAGGTGGCACTCATGCCTTTAATCTTAGTGCCCTTGACCTAGGCATTAAACTGTGAATCAACTCAACATCATATACTGTAGATCCAGCCACTTTTGAAAACACCCCACCAAACTGCATGAGGTTTTGGGGGTACACAAGCCATAACACAGAAATACAACATGAGAACAGAATCTGAAAGGCTGCTAGAGAGAAGCAATGAATCGCCTATAAATTAAAAACCCATCAGAATTTAAGGCTTCTGAACACAAACCACAAAGACATGGAAAACATAGAATGAAGTGTTTTAACTTTTTTTTTTACACTTCCAAATGTATACTTTAATAAGTATAAAGTATATAAACAATTAGGTAAGCTTGGGGAGAAGCTGACCAAGATACATAAATTAGAAGATCCAAGTATCCATCTAAATTTTCTGTATTTTTTTTTCTTTTTGCAGAATATTTATTAAGGTTGTTTAATATACAACTTTTCATGTCATTCTGGAAGTCCTTCACTATAAAGATAATTCTTTTGTCTGATGACAAACAACAGCCACAATCATTATTCTGGACCTCCACGTTGGATAAACTCCATTTCTTCTTGAGATATTAGTTTCCTTCTGTATTTCTGAGGTAGCGTTTTTAGTATTTCTGCAGTGCTGGGTGCATCAGCAACTCTGGTGATTTACTCCCCTTAGAAGGCTGGGAAATTACAGAAGAGTAAGATGGGATCCCTGCTGATCTCAAAGCTTCTGATACACTGGGTTTAGGATTGTCTCTTCTATCAGGGAACCTTATTAATGGTGTATGTGGCTTGACTACCTGGATGACTCGACTGGCAGACGCCATCTTGCTGCCCATCATGACCCCGGGAAGGGGCAGCTTCTGGGGCGCTCGCGCGCGCGCTGCCTTGGTATCAGGAATCTCCGGCGGCTGGCTGTGTGTTTTAACTCTTAAAAGAAAACTTCATATCCAAACTGATATATCCTACAAAATTATCTCTCAAAAATGATGGAAAAATAAGATGTTTCCATGATAAAGAACATCTAAAGAAATTCATGACAACCAAACCAACTCCAAAAAGTTCTCATGGACATTCTAGAAAGAGACAATGATGCTAACAGTGCCAAAAGGTCTAACAGAATGAATGCATCATGTAAGGGTAGCAATAAATAGGAGGGACAGAAACCAAGACAGCAACAAATAAATAATACAACAACATGAATAAGTCAATACCTATCAATTGTAACTATCAGTTAATGGACATAATTTGCTAATTAATGTAGATTAACAGAATGTATAAAGGAACAAAATCGAATGATATGTTGTATACAAGAAACACATCTAAATGAAAAAGAAACACATAGACTAAAAATCACAGATTGGAAAAAATATTCAATGTAAGAGGAACCTGAAAACAAGCAGATAAAGTGGACTTCAACCCAAAGCTGACCAAAAAAGGCAAATAAAAACATTACATATTGGTTAACAAAACTATTCAACAGGAAGAGGTAACAATTATAAACATATATGCACCAAACCACAGTGCACCAAACTTCATAAAATAAGCACTAATGAAGATGAAAGGTCAGATGAACATCAACACAATTATAGTGGTGGACCTCAATAACCCACTGCCCCAAATATATTAACTAAACAAAGAAAATTAACCAAAAATATCAGAGAAGAATGAAACCTTTGAACAAATAGACTTAATCGATAATATACAGCATTCCTCCCAACACCAGAATCCACATTCTTTTCAGCTGTATATGGTTCATTCTTCAAAATAGACCATATACTAGCTAACAAAGCATGCCTAAGTAAATGCAAAATAATCAAAATTTACAGTGCAATGACACTAGAAATGAGTAGCAAAAGAGTCCACACACAAATGTATGGAAATTAAACAACACACTTTGAATATTCACAGAGGAAATTAAAGAAGAAATTAAATGATAATGCCAGAACAACATACCAGAATTTATGGGACACAGTGAAAGCTGTCCTACAAAAGAAGTTTGTAGCAGTCAGTGCCCACACCAGAAAAATGGAACAAGCCCAAATAAATAACCTGATGATACACCTCAGAGTTTTAGAAAAACAAGAACGATCCCAATCTAGAGCTAGTAAAGGAAGGAAATTATAAAAATTATAAAAAGGAAATTACAAAAATTATAGAAAGCAGAAATTAAATAGAGACAAAAATATTAAAAAGAATCAATGATCCAAAGAGCTGGTTCTTTGAAAGGATAAGATACACAAACCCTTAGCCAATCTTAATTTTAAAAAGGGAAGAAGAGAGACACATAAATGCAATTAGAAATGAAAAAGGTGAAATCACAACAGACACTGCTGAAATCCAGAAAATTATTGGTAATTACTTCAAAAACATATATACCAACCAATTGGAGAAGTCAGAAGAAATGCAGATTCCTAGATACGTATGAATTAGCAAAACTGAGCCAAGGAGACTTAAAAATTTGAATAATCCAATAACAGGCAATGAAACTGAAGCAGTAATTTAAAGTAATACCAGCAAAGAAATCCCAGAACCTAATGGATTTACTGCTGAGTTCTACAAGAACTTTGGGGACAATCTAACACCAACCTTCCTCAAATTCTTCAGTGAAATTGAGAAGGAAGAGGTACTACCAAAATCATTCTCAGAAGCTAACTTTATCCTGATCCTAAAACCAAAAAGGACCCAGCCAAAAAGAGAACTGAAGGCCAATTTTTCTAATGAACATAGATGCAAAAATTCTTAACAAGTTAACTGGCAAACTGAATGCAACAAATTTTCAAAAAGATTATACCTTATGACCAGGTAGGCTTCATCCCAGAGATACAAGCATGGTTCAACATACACAAATCGATAAATACAACTCTGACATAAAAGCAAGAACAAAAATGGCAACATCATTGCAGTATATGCAGAAAAACTCTTTGACAAAACTCAACATCCATTCAGGACTTTAAAAACCCTGAAAATAGGCATAGCAGGTCTTTGTTTCAACATGATAAAAGCCATGTATGGCCAGCCTACTGCCAATATCATATTAAATGGGGAAAGGCTGAAGCCTTTAGGAACAAGACTCGGATGACTACTATCACCACTTTTGTTCAACACAGTCTTCAGAGCATTATCTGGAGTGGTCAGGAAACAGAAGTTAAAAGGGACATGTACAAGAAAGGATGAATTCAAAATAATATTGTTTGCAGATGACACAGTTCTGTATTTACAAGACCCCAAAATCTGCACATAAAGGCTCCTAAAGTTGATAGCTATATTCAGGAGTATAGTAAGTTCCCAACTTATGAACATTTGAGTTGTGAACTTTCACAAGTGTACTGAATGAGACTCACTTTGTTGGACTAATGAATGAATCTGATTTACAAACATACTTCTAGAATGGAACTTGTTTGTAAGTCTAGGACTTACTGTATAGCAGAATAAAAAAACATACAAAAGTCAGTAGCATTCCTATGCATTCATAATGAACACACTAAATCCTGAAAAACAGGAAAACAATACCATTCAAAGTAGAATCAAAAAAAGTACTAGCCTAACAAGGAAGTAAAATATCTCTACAATAAAAATCACTCTGAAAAAGAAAAGGAAGATATTAGAAGATGGAAAAAATCCCCTATTCCGGGGTAGATGGAAGCAATATAATCAAAATGGCTATACTTCCAAAACTTATATAAACATCTAATTCAATCCCAATCAAAATACCAATGGCATTTCTCATATCTAGAGAAAACAACCCTAAACTTTATATGGATCCAGAAAAGACTCAGAATAGCAAAAGAAATCCTGAGTAAAAAAAAGCAAAGCAGATGCCAGTACAATCCCAGAATTGAAGTTATATAGATCATTCTCATTTAATGACCTACCTGGTTAGCGACTGTTTGACTTATGACCCACATTTGGATTTATGATGCAGGAACATGAGTGGGAATATGGCTTTATGGTGGCTTCTTCTACAGTACAGTACAGTACTGTAATTTTTGCTGATTATACCATATAGTACTATAGCTTTAAGTTCTATTATATATGATAGTACTGCATGTAAGGGTTATGCAAATAAAAGCAAAATCAACAAGTTGGAGTTTCTTTTGACCATTCCTTTGTTCTGAATATTGTAATGTATGGATTATATACAATTCCTCATTTAGTGATCAATTCTATTAATGACCTAGTGAAAGGAATATAATTTAGTCAAGGAATGACTATACTACAAAACTATGATTATTTAAACAGCATAGTACTGGTGCAAAAAACAGGCATATGGATCAATGGAACAGAACAGAAGCAGCAGAAACACACATTCATCTATTTGATCTTTGACAAAGGGGCCAAAAATATGCACTAGAGGAAATATAGCCTCTTTAATAAATGGTACTGAGAAAACTGGATATTCACATGCATAAGGGTAAGTCTAGGGCCATCTATCTCTCTATATACTACCCTAAAATCAAAATGGATCAAAGATCTAAACATTAAAGCAGAAACATTTAATCTGCTGGAAGATAAAATATATACAACTCTTGAAGACATAGGCATAGGAAAGGACTTTCCATACAAATTCCCAATGGCACAAGAAATAGTACTGAGAAGTAACAAATGGGATCATATCAAATTTAAAAACTGTGCGGCAAGTTGGGTGTGTTGGCTCATGCCTGTGATCCCAGCACTTGGGAAGCTGAGACTGGAGGATTGTTGTGAGTTCGAGACCAGCCTGGGCTACAAAGTGAGCTCATGGCCAGCCTGAACAGCATAGTGAGACCCTGTCTCAAAAAGACAAGGGCCAGGGATCTAGCTCAGTGGCCTAAGCACCTGCCTAGCAAGTGTGAGGTCATGAGTTCAATCCCCAGTGCTGCAAAAAATAAAAAAATAAAACTGTGCGGCAAAGGAAACTGCCAGAAGACTAAAGAATGGGGAAAAAATGTTGCCAGGTACTCCTTGGACAGAGGACTAACATCAAGAATATATGAAGAACTTTAAACAAACAGGCAACTGAAATGCATAGACATTTCTCAGAAGTGCAAATAGTCAATAAATACACACACAAAAAAGCTCAACATCCCTACCTATAAGATAAATGCAAATTAAAACTACAGTTTTACAACTTATGGGCATTCAAGTTGTGAGCTCTCACAGATACAAACGAACCTCCAATTACAAACATTTGTAAAAGAACAAATCTCAGAAGTAGCTCCTGTGTCTGCCAGCCACTGTCACAGTTGTGCTGCTGTGTGTGTCCTGTGCAGTGTGATAGTGTACAGTACCTGCACAGCACCGAGACTCACTGTATGTGTGTGTTCTCTTATGCTTTGTATATTTGTGCTGAAGGTATGTAAGACTTCGACAGACTTATGAATCAATCAGACTTTGGAACATTCTCCAGTAACAGAACTCATTTGTAATTTTCTGTATACTGAGATACCATCTTACTCCAAAAAGAATGACTATTATCAAAAAAATCTAATAACAACAAATATGTTTGGGAGGTTGTGGGGGAAAATTAACTCTTTTACACTGTTGGTGGGAAGGTAAACTAGTACAACCACAATGGAAATAAGTATGGAGATTCCTCAAAAACAAACAAACAAAAAAACCCAAAAATAGAAATTCCATTTGACCCAGCTAATCCCTTTCTAGGTATCTACCCAAAAGAGTTTAAAATTATTATACTATAGGGATACATAAATACCCATGTTTCTAGAGGCACTATTTATAATAGCAAAATCTTGGAAAAAGTGCATATATCCATTCACATGTGAATGGATAAGGAAAATGTGGTATTTATACACACTAGAGTACTATGCTGCCATGAAGAAAGATAAACATAAGGCATGTGTAAGTACATGGATACAACTTGAGAATATAATGTTATTGAAATAAGTCAGACACACAAAGTCAAATATTACAGTTTCTTTACATGAGATCACATGTAGATGGGAGAAGGAGGGAGAAAAAATGCAGATTAGCAGACAGGGAGTAAAGAGAAGTTCAGATAATTACCTGAATTACCTACTATGCTGTTTCGAAAATCTTTTAATATCTATGCTAATTGATTTCATTTATATTACTTCTTTCTCAGTTCACTGAAAAGAAAGTTTTGTACTATTACCTGTTGCTTTTTTGTAAGAGAATTTTTATGTCTATGCCTTGTACTTTGAGTAACTACTTTGAAGATAATGATACACAGTGTGTTAACTATCCTTATTGTATTAGTTATGAAATTGTTTTATTTTCACATCAAATTTTCTCTTATTTTCAAAAATAAGAGAACAGGCTGGATTTCACCTGCTGACTAGATCTGGCTCGTGGGCGGTTGCTTGCTGGCCTCTGATCTGCTGAGCAGAGATCATGCTATGTAATAATGTGTAAAAATCTTCATTCTAAAAACCAAAGTCCTAGCAGTTCCCCCAGAATGCCTGTTATCTGACCTACTCCAAATTATCAGCATTTCTGGAATTTGGAGAATTTAGGTCCAAGCAAACATAATGTTTATAAAAGATTTTTACTCAACACATACAGTCTCTATTTTGAATGACCCTGGGTTTCCTTTCCATGATGTGGAAATTACTGAATTATTGAACAAGATGTAGAACATATTTGCCCAATTATAACCCAATCATATAAAGTGACTGTTAGTGATGAAAACATGAAAGGGACCCAGATAATCACAATCCATGTACCTGTAAGACTGCCAGGGTAGCTTTGCGAGCACACATTACCATCTAGTTCCATATTTTTGTTTTGGGGGAAGTAACAGAGATTGAACCCAGGACCTTTGCACCACCTTTTTTAAAAGCTTTGAGACAGGATACTGCTAAATCACTATTTACCCAGATTGAGCTCAAGCCTGATATCCTCTTGGGTGAACCTTCCAGAGTACTGGGATTATAGGTCTGTCCACCCTACTCGGCTCTGCCTCTCCATGTTTAGTGGGTGGACTGGCCCACTTACCAGTTGTCATTCACAGTCCAGCTCTTTAAACAGTCACCACACACCATCCACGAGGGCAAAGATGAGCACTTCTTTTAATTCTACTGTTCAGCTGTGTCTGGCGTTTAGACACATTTCTATATCAAATGGAGGCATGAATCACAAAACTTAAGTCCATTTCCATAATGTTCCCTATGAGATTCCTGTAAGTCCCAAAACCTAATACAAGTGAAATATAGCTAACTTGTCAAGGACATATGTTAAATTAGCCAATGTTTAGTATTTTCCTTTAAAAAGTCCCACTACTAGCTCTCCAATTAGGATTCCACTCTTCCTTCTATTCAACACTTCTAATTTATATTCCTGACTCAAAATACAACTTTCAGCCAAGGTATTTCCAGGCCTTTCCATCATTATTACAGAGAGGGTGTTGGAGTTGTTGCGTCTGGGGGTGTGCAGTGCTGCTCTGCTGGAATGAGCAGCCAACTGGAATCATAAACTCAGCACCAGTAATAAATTAAAGGGGCAGAGTTTTTTTTAAAAAGGGAAGACAAGGGCCGGAGATTTAGCTCAGTGGCATAAGCGCCTGCCTGGCAAGAGCGAGGTTGTGAGTTCGATCCCCGACACACACAAAAAAGGGAAGACAGTTTATTTGTAAGGACAAAAAGTCGGATGACATGAAGCTGCCCCAAAGTGGAAGCAAGGGGCTCTGAATGGAAAGCCACAGGTCCTTTGTCTCTGGCCTCTTTTATCACCTTTTTGGGGACCCTTCCTCCTGGAACTTGTCACAATCTGATTGGTTCCCTGGGCTGTTTGAGACAGATCCAAAGACACATGACCCTAACCCAGGTGCCACTGCCTACATGCCATTCCTAGATGGGCTTTCTCTTCTGCCTGCTCATTTGTCTTTGTGAGGACCTCAGAGCTGGGATTTATAGGTTGGTCAAGAGGACCCTTACAGACAAGGTCACTAGGAGTCAGTGATTAACTAAGGGTTTGTATATATCTAGTTCAGTAATAGAGTGACCCTAAGTGAGAAAATACATACACACACACACACACACACACAGGTGGTACTTTGGTCCACAAACTTAATTCTTCTCACAATTCTGGTCACAAACCAAATTGGATGAGAATATAATCAAACTTCTGCATGAGGTCAACATTGAACCTAACCACTGAATTTGATTTACGTGTGTGTGTGTGCGCGCGTGCGCCCAGCGGGTGGGGGTGCACCGTGTGACCCCCTCTGCTTTTGTCTCCTTTGTATTTTACTGGAGGGAGGTAGGGGTAGCTATCCGAGTTATGACACCTGCTTCTCAGTGTTTTGCTTATCAGGTCTCCCTCTTTGTCTTCTTAATTGCTGCCTCCGGTAAAGTTTGAACTCTTTCAGTTCAGGATTTGCCAGAAAACTTAAGCGAGGCCCTTTTTCTATTCTTTCCCTGCCTATATGGAGAGGAAAAGGAAGTGAGTTCACCGTGCGCCCTGCGGGTCATGGGTGTACAACCAAGCTCCACATTCGTCCTCATTCCAATGACTCGCAACCACCACGGAGCTGTCCTGCCACACCGCCAAGCCCACAGTTGGGGAAATAAATAGGAGTATGTTCTTACCCTCTCAAAATATGCTGGACTCTTCCTTAAGCAATGAGGCAAGGATACTCTTGTACTCTTGAGACCCACTTTCCTCTCTACCACTTCTATGGAGTAGGAATGTGGTTAGGATGGAAGTCAAGACCCTTTCCCCATCTAAGCTGGGGAAGTGGCACCCAGGGTCCCCCAAGCCTTTCTTCCTGCCAGGACAACCTTGATTTCATTTGCCTTGTTTCTGGTCCTGTGCTCAGGAAAGAGGCCCTGCCCCACCTTGGAGGTAAATCTTAAACGAGTGTAGTGTTGGACTGTATGCAAATATGCAAATGGCCTTTCCTTTGCCTGGAGCTTCCTTTTGAGCTTGGTTTATCAAAAGCAGGCAACGAAATTCTGACCAAGGAAATGACAAAGTCTGTCTCCTTGACCACCTTTAGTCAAGCTCTTGTGAGCCCTCTCCTCAGCTAAGCCTCAAGCCTGACCTACAGAAACCACAACTTTTAGCACAAATAACTTCACCCGCCACTCCCCTCCCCATGCGCACATACCCAGACTTGAGCAAAGCCTACTGTAGCAGCCCAAAGCCATGTCCCTCGGGTCCTAGCCGAAAAAACTCAAGGCTGACGAAATAATTTATTCCAGCCAACAACTGTTACGGCTTATGTCTGCTGTCCCCCAAAAGCCTCCTGTGCTCATACCTGGGGCTTTTAGGAGGTGACTGGATCATGGTGCTGTGATGTTCATGACTAGATTAGTCCACTAATGTGTTTACGGTTGGGTGTGACGTTAGGAGGTGAAGTCTGGTGCAGGAGGCGGGTCACCAGCCATGGCATGGAACAGTATGCCTCCTCCTCCTCCCTTGATCATACCCTGCTTCTCGCTGCCACGTCAAGAACTCTTCTCCCCTCTGCCGTGCCACCCTGCCTTGGTGCCTGCGACCATGGACTGAAACTTCTACAAACTATGATGCAAGATAAACCTTTCCTCCTTCAACTTGTGAGTACTGGGTATTTGATCCCAGCAATAGGAAATAATTAAGACATGACTCAATAGGCTCCTGAGTGCCCATTTCTTGGTACGTTTAAAAAGAGAGAAAAATCACAATTACAAACCTTCTCTCTACTCATTTGCTATGTATATGTATCTCTTCCCACTTACAGGTACATCCTCAAGGACCTGAAAGGGATGCCTTTAAAATTAATCCTTAGGAAGGAGAAAAGCTGTCACTCAGTCATTGAGGGCAGGAGCCTGACTTACCCATAAACTCCAGTTAGCAAATCCAGATGGCCTAATCACACGGACCACAATGCCCCGCCCCATGTATTTTCTGTAATTTTCCACTTTCTGATTTGATCAGGCTCCTCTTGTTCTCCCTCCTCCTCTCTTTGAAATACCCCGTCACCTCTACATGGGTCAGAGTTGTTTTACACTGAAGTCTCTTTCCTCTACTGCAGTGGTAATGAATGAAATCTATGTTTACCACTGTGCAGAGCACAAGTGAGAGGCTGGTAACACACACAGTAAAAGAACTTACCAATAGTTGAGGAATATAAAAAAGTTAAGAATTACTGATACACAGCAAGAGAGCAGCAGGTGAGTCTATGAGAGGAACATGCCATCAGGGTGTAAGGCTGAGGTTTTTAATCAGGGTTTGAGGATATGCAGAGGGTAGGGGGTGATCAAAATAAGCAGCCCAGGAAGGCTTTCTTTAGGTCAGCTTGCATTCTGTTTATCTCACAGAGGCACCTGTATTATGGCATAGTTATGCATTAAAGAAGCCAATCTGACATAGTCACTACTGACAGGAGTTAGCATTCAGGCAGGCAGGCAGGACTATGACCCCAGGAAAGAATTACATGAACAGAAGGGAATGCTGCAAGAAAACAGCCACTCCCTGCATCTGGGGTGGTTTTCAAGGCATTTAGGGATACTGAGCAACTAGGCTTTTGAATTCTACATTAGGAGGCCATGAGTCCAGATTGGTCAGTTTAAGCCTACAGGGTCACTTACGATATGTACCCTCTGGACACCGAGCAAAGTCCTTCACTCTGTTTACTCGTATGAACCCCTGGACAAAGAACCTTCTTGGTCAATCATTCAGGTCTCCTCCTGAATAGTGAGAGCTTTTCTTTTGTCTGTTTTTGCTTTTTCAATAGATTTCCCAATTTGCAACTTGCTTGCCTCCTCCATCCATGATTTCAGTCTTTGACTTTATGAGACACCAACGCAGCTTTGGGGTAACACTACTTTGGTCCTCACAGAAGGTCCTTAAAGCTCACAATAAGGATAAATATATGCATGGACTGAGACAAGGGTCACAGACCACTGGGAAGAAATAGGTCCCACATCAAAGCCATGCTTATTATTTACTTTTACGGGATGTTATAGTCACTTAGTACATGCCGGTTCAGAGAAGCCTGATACAGCAAGAGGCCAGGTTGACTGTAACTGTACTGCCACTGTAGATTAACTCATTCTCTTTCTTACCCTCCATATTTACCACCTATAACTAGTATCTGGATTTGCTTTCCTTTGACAGAAACCAAGTGTAAGTCTGTAAAGGGATGCTAGAGTTCTCTCTTTCTCTCTGTGGCGGATTGACAACTGGTGGTTTGTTTATAACATCCAGCTGAAGTGAATCAGTGTGGTGCTGGTGTGGAAGGCCCACCTAAGGATTGTTGCCAACAACATAAAAAGAGAACTGGAGAGAAAGAGGTGGTGGTGTTGGCTCTCCTGGAAAAGTGTGTCATGCTGGTTTTCCTGATATGAACTCAGCTAGTTTCATTGTTTGAGGAGCTCAGGACCTCACTGTTGCTGAGGATGGCTGTGGTTCATTTGAGCATTGCTTCCTAGTTCCAGTGCAGATTCCTCAGCCTGCTGGCACAGATCCTTCATCGTGCAGGTACAGACTTTCTAGCTTCCACCACTGACCTTTGGGCCTTCCCAGTGCAGATCCTTGATACAGACTTGCATGAGACATTGCCGTGGGCTCTTGGCCTCCAGTTGGACTTATGGGGGACACTACCATAGATTCTAGGTCTTCAGTAGGACTCGTGCAAGATGTTGCCATGAGCTCCAGGCCCTCAGCTGGATTCTTTGGGTCTCTAGTGTGTGGATAGGTTTCCTGCACTCTTTTGTATTTGAATTTTTGGGTGACTATTATAAAATAATCCTATAAGTTATGCACCCTGTATTAAATTGTTTCTTTTGCAAACCCTGACTACAACACTCTGATTAAAACAAAATGAAACAACAAAAGCAAACAAAAACTGAAAGAATTTAGGGAGAAAATTCCATGTGGACAAAGCTGCTGTATGAGGTAGTGAATTCTAGAGTGGCAACCTCGAACCACAAGGGAACTCACTTCAGGGCTGGGCCAGCAGCTGTGGGCACATAGATCTTGACATGTGAGCCAGCAATGACACTAAATAACTAATCTCAGACCACACTGCCCAGGCCCCCTGCTATCTGAATGCAGTTAAACTTTTTTGAGCGTGGCCTTGAAACCAAACATGCCCTCGTTCACCCAACACATACGAGTTGCCCAGAGCATAAGGTCAAAAGACAGCAATGCCTGAACAATTATCTTGGTTTTGACTCAGTTGAAGGTAATAGAAACTCAACCTAAAACTTTGGTCATGAGAAAGGAATTGGTTGCTCTACATACCTGGCAAGTCCAGGCCTAATTTTGGGTCTGGTAGAGCTACACTCAGGTGCTAATAAGGCCATCAGAAGCCCCTCTCTTCTTATAGCTGTTCTGCTTTGTCCAATTGGTGTCAATCTCATCTTCAAGATGTTCATCCCTCATGGTGGTGAAGATGGCTACCAGGACCAGGCTTACCTTTCTCCAGCTTGGCCACACCCATAGGAACAGGGTCTCTCTATCCTTTTGGTTCCAGCAAAAGGATACTTGTTGGCTTATGTCCCTACCACTTGATCACTCACCATGGCCAAGGGATATAAGTTCTAACTGGGCAAGCTGATATTCCCATGGTTGTGATCACCTCAGTGGTAAAAAAAAAAAAACAAACCCCAGAAATGTTGAGATGCCATGATCAAAAGAGGCAGGCAAAAACAGCAAATTAGGGGAAAAAAATAGATCTTAGATCCTAACCATTAGATAACTACAACCACACTGGTCATTGTAGACTACAGATGGCCATCACGCTTGCCTCACTCACCTGCATTACTTCACAAACTACTAAGGGTAAGAATGTTTTATTGTTCCTTAGCACAGTGCCTGGCTTATAGTAAATACCCACCAAATACTAATTACCAAATGTTCTACCACAAATGGGAACAATGAAAACATTGTTCATTATCAACAGTAGAACAATGAGAACTTTTTCATACTTTGGGTTCCAGGTATGTGCCTGACAACCAATATTTTAAGATGCCAAAATACACTTTCCCAAGAATATAAGCATTCACTGTGCTGGTTTACCCTTCACAACCAGGGGTTCTGTTGCCAGTGGTTGAAGTCAGAGCCACACCCAGCCACCTCCGAAATTAGCATCCCCTCCAGGCTCTCAGCGTGGCCCCCTCTCCTGACTGCTCCACTGTCTCTCACTGTCTGCACTTACTCCACTCTTGGTAAATTCATTTACCTCTCACATCACTGGTCCTCTGTACATTGTCAAGCATGGCAATCCGTGCAGACATGGGTTATGGTGAGCCGAGGACAAGTGCACTGGTCACCACTGTTATGGTACAGTACCCTCCTCTTCCCAAACAACAGAAGGTCGGGGCTGGAAGGGACCTTGTAAGTCATCTGGTCCCCATGTCTTGGATTACAGTCATGAAACCAGAAATCCAGAGAGGGTGGGTGGCATGACCCAGATCCCACAGCTAATCAGGGTCAATGCCATGGCCTCTTCTCAGCCCCCTGATCCTCATGGTGATTTGCAACACCCAGAACATTTTCACGTGACACTCAAGGAAATGATGACTTTTTCTCCTTAGGGATTTTTTCTCAGCATAAGTTGTCTTTAAGGCCCAAGCAATGAAAAGCGTCGACACGTGACTTTTGAATCTCTCTTGTGTTTTTAGCCTTAAGCCCTACAGACCTTTAGAATTATTTCATTGTGTTAAGTGGTTTTGTGTGTGATATGGAAGAAGACGAAGATGAAGAGAAGATCTGGGATTGAGAAAGACTGAGGAGAGGAGAGAGATGACTGGGACTCTAAGAGATGGGGTGGGGTCCTGTGTCTCAAAGGACCGAAAATCCCCATCCCTGGTTCCAAGGCTTATCTGCTCATTAGTCCACAGAAGGCAGCTGCCAGGCAGGGAGATTTATGTGACTTTCCATCCCTGATCTATGTTGAATAAACAGACAGAAGCCCACAGTGCCTCCAGCGCTTTCACACTAGGCTCAAGAAGCTTTCCCACCATGATGATGGATTAAGCAGAAACAAAACTTAGGTGGAGCTGGGTGTGGGAGATGGCAGGGAGAGGTGATAAATGTGGAAAATGGTCAGGAGGCCCTGGGGGGCTCCTCTAGAACCAAATGTACAAGTCAACACAGATTCAGAGTAGCTACCGCCCAGGCTTCACCTGCCAGGACATAAGCCAGGGTTCCACCCTCACACCCAGAAGGAGCCAGCCTGGCCCAGTCAGGCAGGATGATAAATGGGGAGGCATTCTGCAGATTTTAAAGGGCTCTGCACAAACGCAGGGATTTGGTGGTAACCTCCAGACTTCTCTTCCCTTTGCAGCGTGGCCTGGTATTCTCAGAGCAGATTGCAGTGGGAGATAAAGGATGCATGAGGTAGAACAGATGGGCTGAACAACAGGTGAGACACCTACAAATGTATCTTCTTCTTGGCAACTTGGACATCCTTGGAGGTGTTGGCAGGGAGTACCTCTATCCAGAAACAACACTGTAGGAGACCCAGCCCCAGCCCTGATTCTGCCTGAGCTCATTGGCTTGGGCAAGTGGCTTAACTTCTCTGAGTCTCAGAGGTGAGGGTGCTAACTCTGCACATCAGAGTTGTTTTGAAAATCGAGCATCATGAGTGACCTCTACCTGTTACTAAATGCATTCTTCCCAAGAATGTGTCAGGGAAAGGCAGGTGCGTCAACTCATTGCTTATAACCAGTATTCCCTTTAAAGCCAAATAATAATGGGATCCAAATAAGACCTTAAAAGAATGAAGGAAAAAAAACAACTTCCATTAGTCTGTTATCCTAGGCCACAGTCTGATGTAACAGATCTATTTATAGGAATGATCATTGTGAGCCCTTAAAAAGATTTTGGCATAAACATTTCAGTGAGTTTTTCCTGTGGCTTTTCCCCCCAAGGCTCTGGGGCCACTGTATCCTAACTCTCTGTCCCTGTGCACTCTTCAGCCTGAACATCTTGGGACGGGAAGGTCTATGAGACCGATTTCCAGAAGAAGGTTTGGCAAGCTACGGGAGCTAATGCAGCTTACGCTCAAGGACCTCCCCACCCCGTCATCAGATGAAATCAGCACAGTTTCCATTACAGTCCTTCCCTTGGTGATCCAGTTTTGTGTTTACTCCTCAGGAAGCTTCCAAGTAATTCGCTGTACCTCAAACTTCAAACAAAATATTCTGGAAACGTAGAGAAAACTCCTTTGAACCATTTTTGAGGCCTCAAGCCTCTCTGATAAAGGAAGAAATTATTATTTGAACTGAGAGTTTGGCAAAGGTCAACTTTTACAAGGTGGGTTATAAATAATGGAACATTTCTCACTGAGAAGACTGAAAGAAAATTTGAAAGAAGGCCAAGACGAGTGAAAACGGAAACTACTATTTTCCATGCATGAGTAAAAGCTCCAAAATTTCTCCATGCCTTCTTTGGTTTCCCTGAAGTAAGAAGATTTGATAGGACAAAGTCTACTGCAAGTTCCTTTAAAGTAATTTGCTTTGGATTGAAGAAAAAATATATCACAATGAGCAATCCCCAAAATCTCTTCAAGGCTTCAAGAATCAAGCTTAATGCACTAATGTGAAATGGGCTTATACATCCACAACTTCATTTTCCTTTTGAAGACATGATCAGTAGTTTTACAGTTGTCTCTGTTATGCTTAAAATCTCACATCGAGTGGCCAGAACAAAAAAGCTAAATCCCAAATAGTATAAAAAGTCATGAGATATAACTGGGATTCACTTTAAGTCAGATGGTATAGAGGGGGAAAAAAAAAAAACCCTGAGAAATCATTGAAGATATACAGAGTAAAGTCTTTCTTGAGTAATGTATCAAACACAGACTAGGAAGATTATTTTTAGTTGTAGCTAAGAGCTTAAGAAGCAAATTTTTCTTCTTTTCCTTTTTTGGCAAGGATTGCAAGACCTCTTCTGTGGTTTCTTACCAGTGGTACGTGTATGTTTTTCATAAAGGGGTATTTAAATTTGTATACCTATATACACAACATGCTATCTTCCACCTCTATTCTTCCCCCACCTAAAGCAATGGAATCTAAACATTTGGTTAAGATTCCTTGGTTGCTTTAAAAGATACTCTGCAGCTACTCACCCCTTCCAATTAGTGAAAGAAAGTAACTGAGAAAGAAGAGGCTGCTGAGGCTGGATCTCATTAATACGCTGGGCAGTCACATCTCCCCCTTTCTTAGGAAGCTACTCTGACTCCTTCTAATGTGCAGACTATGACCAAACCCAGACCCACTGCCTTGGTTCTGAGGCCCAGCTTCTCCTTTGCTTACTGATAGCATCCATCTTTCTCTCTAATCAAATAGTATTATTCACAATTATCTTTTTCAGTGGTATGGCTCACTGAGCTGTATCCAATCCATACACTAATCACAATAATAACTGCAAATATATAATAAATCACTTCCCATGGCCTAAGCACTGCTTGGAGAGTTTTATATATGTTAACACATTAATCTTGTGCTATGTCACCTACCCCTCATAGCAATTCCATGTTTGTTGACTAAATCCATCACCTCTCTCAGTTGAACCCCAATTTTGTTAACGTTATACCCTCTTTCACCTGGTCATTACTTCAGGAAGGGGGTGTCCTTGGAGGTGGGTCCTTTTTGGTCTAAGACAATTTAAAAAGGCCCTTTAGGCCTCAATGCACCAATAGAAAAACACAGGCAGAGTGGATCAGGAGACAGGATCCATCAATATGCTCTATACAAGAAACACATTTAACTAGAAAGAAAATTCATAGACTGAAAGTCAAAGAAGAGAGAACAATGCCCTATGTGACAGGGAGCCAGAATAAAAGTAGGGGTAGCCTGCCCATTAATTGCAGAATGGATAAGAAAGACATGGCATTTTATGTAGTGGAAACCTACTGAGCTATAAAGGAAGATATCCTCAAGGCTCTTGTAGGTGGATAGAGGCAACTTGAGATCATGCTCATGGATGAAATGGTTCAGAGTCACATGGGTGAATTTCATGTTGTTTCCCTAGTATAACAAACTAAAGGAGTTAGTGGGATTCAAAATGCACAAAGCATATTGGGAAAGTCAAAGGGGAGGAATTATCTAAAAAGGGAAGGAAGCAACCACTGTTAATCTATTATCATGATTTGAAACTCATATTGTCTTCATTGTTCTGCTTAGTTTTGTTTTATTCTGCTTTGTCTGATTTTATTATACTTGATGGCATGGACAGCTACTTTAAAGATAACAAAATATATAATTGCAGCCATCGAGGATGTCCAATTATCTTGTTTAGA